>JANHGC010005490.1:76633-86943 GCA_027560395.1 Boaedon fuliginosus | reverse complement strand
ATGCTGTCGAGGTGATGTCCCGGTGCCTGGAGGCTGTGAGGATCTGGATGGGGACCAACAGGCTCAGACTCAACTCCCACAAGACTGAGTGTTTCTGGGTTTTCCCTCCATGTGATCCAGTTGAATGTCCACCTTTAATTCTGGGTGGGGAAAGATTGACCTCCTCAGAATGAGTGCACAACTTGGGAGTTTTCCTGGATCCACAGCTACAATTAGAACATCATTTGACGGCTGTGGCCAGGAGAACCTTTCCACAGGTTCACCTAGTGCACCAGTTGTGCCCCTTCCTGGACCAGGAGGCTCTTCTCACAACCATTCATGCCCTCATCACCTCAGGTTTAGACTACTGCAATGCATTCTACTCGGGGCTACCCCTGGAAAACATTCAGAAGCTTCAACTGGTCCAGAATGCAGCCGCACAAGTGATTAAGGGTGTACCTTGGTGCACCCATGTAATGCCATTGTTCCGTCAGCTGCACTGGCTCCCAATAGCCTTCCAAGTGCAATTCAAGGTGTTAGCTGTGACCTTTAAAGCCCTACATGGCTTGGGACGGGGATACCTTCGAGACTGTCTCCTTCCACCTCACCCCATTAGATCCCACAGAGTTGGCCTCCTACAGGTCCCATCAGCTAAGCAATGCTGGCTGACAGGTCCACAAATGAAAACCTTCTCTGTGGCAGCACCAACCCTCTGGAATCAGCTCTTCCCAGGGATCCAAATCATTCCTAATCTATTAGTCTTCCCCTGAGCCATGAAGATCTGGCTCTGCCAGCGGGCATGAGATTAATGACTCCCCTGTATGACTGGATCAATATATCTGGTTTTTTTTTTGGTTAACTATGTTAGATGTTTTTTAATAATTTTATATTGAACTGTTTTTAGATTTTGTACTCTTAATTTTTGAACTTGTGCTGTAGTATTTTCTTGCTGTGAGCCACCCAGAGTCCTGCGGGAGTGGGATGGCATATAAGCTTAACTAATAAATAATAAATAAATAAATAAATAAACTTTTTCTCATCAATAACCTTTATTTTAACTCTATCAATAGCTTGATACGAGTTCAATTTTGAGAAGAAACACAGACAAAATTAAGTACATATACCAGCTAATCCCCTACTTACTGTTTTTATTTTTTTAAACTTAGGATGACAAAATGTAGATAATTACTGCAAATATGTTTATCCGTATGGGATTTGAAAAACATATTTTTCAAATACGGTCAGCTGTATAAAGGTATGCCAACTAAAATGCTTTGTTGGCTCAATTTCTGTTTTGTTTCTCTGCAAAAAGGAAAGGAAAGGAAACTGAATCCACTAAGATTTATAGAGTCAAGGTTTAAAAAGAAAAGATCACTTTGCTCCAATTCAGCTATACTTGGGGTCCCCAACCCCCAACTGTGGCCTGCTACCAGTCGCGGCCTGTTCGAAACCGGGCTGCAGGAGAGATAGGCAAGCGTGCACATGTGAATCTCCGCTCACGCGAGTGATGGGCAGTTGCACAGGCACATGAAGCTCCATTTGCGTGAAGGGAGCTACACGGATGAGCCCCCTCCACTAGCACGAGTGGAGTTTTGTGTGCAAGTGCAACAACCCACTGCTCAAGCACCCGACCCCCCACTCGTATGGAGCTTCGCATGGGAGCACAAGTGTCTGCTGCTCGCACAAACTCCATGCAGCTGTGCATAGGCGCCTGCACCTGCCACTCACACACACACACCCCGTCGCACCTGGCCTGGCTACCAAGCTGGAAAGGTTGGGGACACCTGAGCTAAACCACTGCAGAATAGGGGAGAACCAAGTTCCAGGTCTTGATCAGACCAATCTTAATAAAATTACCCAGGTACAGGTCCATTTTTAAACAGCTGCAAACATTGGCGTCAAACTCAGTTATTCATCACATTAAAGCATCACATGTTACATGTTCATGGCGAACAGCTTGTAAACCATCATTTATGCATTATGACCCATGGTTTAGTATGTTAAATGAATCCAGCCACTTGCAGTTTAACTGAATCTCATGACTGAAGAGTCCAGTTTAAAACAGAAGTGATATGGTAACTCGTGAGATGGATTTCTATTTTTGCATTTTTTATTATTTGAATACTTGTAACATGATACTGTGTTGTGTATTATTATTTGTAACAACTTATGGGTTAAAAATGAGTAACTGTTCTGAAAGTAGAACCAAAGAACAGGCTATAATAATAAAAACCTTCTCTTACATTATTCTCATATATATGTTGTTTTTTGTCTTGACTTCTAGCAGTTTCCTGGTGAGGGCAAGATTTTGAGACAAATGTTCTGTTCTAGGACCTACCCAACAGAACAGAGGCAAGGCAATTGCATTGTCCTTCCACATTGGGAAATACCTGTTATATCAAATATTACTACTTTTTATTTATTACTGCCTTCCTTTAGGAGTAATGTACTAAGAGCTATATCACCTATGACAGATAGCTAAAGCTGAAACATGTGGTGACAGGCAAGAGCGAAAAGTGAATGAGCAACATTTGATTAATAACCTACTGTTCTTTCTTTGCAATACACACACACACACACACATATGAATCAAATGGATTCTCAGTTCTACCACTGCAATGTATATAATATTTAGCTCACATGTATTTAATGTCTTTATAGGATGCATCAATAGCATGATGAAACTCAAATACTTTGGCCACCTCATGAGAAGGAAGGACTCACTGGAGAAGAGCCTAATGCTGGGAGCAATTGAGCGCAAAAGAAGAATGGCATGACAGAGAATGAGGTGGCTGGATGGAGTCACTGAAGCAGTCAGTGCGAGCTTAAATGGACTCTGGGGGATGGTAGAGGACAGGAAGGCCTGGAGGAATGTTGTCCATGGGGTTGCAATGGATTGGACACGACTTCGCAACTAACAACAACAAATTTCAGTCATTAGACACACAGTTGGAATACTGGACTGGATTCAAGCAAAACTAAGCTGGATAAAAAGACCAGCAAAATAATAACAATGAATTCATTGTTCATCCAGACAGTGATGTTGACAGAAGAACAGAAAAGAGACAATGCAAGGCTAAATATTTCATGGCCAATACATTTAAAAATATAGCAGGCAAAGCAGATAACAAGACCTGGGAATGGAGAAGAACAAGAAAGTTGAAGAAAGAGACAGAAGGGTTAATTCTAGCTACATAACACCAAGCCTTAAGAACAAATGCGTACAAAGCCAGAATTGAGAAGATAGCAACAGATAGCAAATGCTGTCTATGAGCTGAAGAAACAGCATTAGTTGCTGTTAGTAAATAGCACAGACTGACTATAAACTGTAGTCAGTCAAGCATTGAAATATATGCAAGAAATATCATTTGCTTGCAAGAATTGGTGGAACCACAAAATAACAAGTGATAGAAAATGAAGATGCTAAAATGCTCTGGGACTTTAAAATCCAAACAGACAAGCACCAGCCATGTAACACCCCAGACTTAACAATTGTCAATTGTCAATTAGAAAAACAAAAAAGCCTGTAGTACTTTTATAGTGCTGGAGACTATAAAATAGAAGAGAAAGAACTTGAGAAAAATAACAAAAGGCGAAGACTTGCAGATTAGAAGGAGAATGACTATGGAAAAAGAAAACAAAGTTGGTATTAATAATCAGTAATATGCACCTTAGGTGAAACTCAAATCATCTGGAGCACCACTTGAACACCATTAACATAGAAAAAATCACCACCAGTCAATTGCAAAAGACAGCTTACATCCTCAATGATACCTTTAATAACACCATCCAACAATACCTGCCTAGGCCAGGTCCTTGGAAAGACTTGATGGTCCCTGGATAAAAATGCCAAATTCAGTCTGAATACCTGGTTGACCAATTATAATTTATGTAGTTTAACTTGCCCCATCTTTTATAGATTCAGATGCAGAAAGATTTTAAATTAAAACAGCTTTATTAGCTATTTATAGCTAATATATATATGTTAGCTAATATAATATATATTATTTATAATATATATTATTTATAAAGCTGTATTTATAACTGTATATTTCATATAGAGTTCCTAAGAGTCTATTTCTCAATGTAAAAGTTCTGTAGCCTACAAGGTTGATCATCTTGAATAACACATTATGCAGATTCCAGAGCAAAGAAACAGGAGTTGAAAACAAAGAATAATGAATAACCTCTTCTCCCATAATTTTCTTTGAATCTGTATCTGGCCTTTGCTGAAATCCTATCACTCAATGCAGGAGCCTATCTGATTATCATCTATTTGGTTAAATAAATCATTTTTTTTAATAAGCCAGAAAAAGGTACTGAGTCCAAGCACTTTCTATCTACGTATAGTTGCTGCCTCCTTTTACTTGGGCTTCAATTCTTTGATCCTAATAAGTTCCCTGTAATGTTGAAAATGTTGGTTTAATTACTTATTTGCTGGAAGCGCAGATGGAAATAGAATTTTTGAGGACAAGCCAGGATGTAAATTTAATAGGTAAAGATTACTAAATGGTTTTTAAAAAACCCTGTTGCAGAGATAGAGACTTAATTGATCATGTGACAGTAACTATCATACCCAGAAAGGAACAACTGATACCTACTACATGATAGCCAATTTATCTTCATCCCATCCTTTGGTCCTGGGTAAGAGCCAAATATGCCAATGCTTGGCACGTTTTTTAGTATTTTATTCCCCTTAGCTCTGGCTTTCTTTTGGGTTAAGCTGACCACTTTTCCAATTTATTTCCGAGCAAGATTATTTACTCTTTGATTTTTCTAGGAAAAAAAGTACTTTGCTCTTTTGATATATTTAAAATTCATTCAAAGTGTCCCTTTAGCAATCTACCTAGTCAGCCACCAGGAATTCTACCCCCCCTGGACATAAAGATAATGGGAAAGGGGGTGGGAGTGGAGTGGACAGAGAGCCAATGAGAATGAATCTCAGCTGGAAGGCAACAGATAACTATGACATTAATCCATTATTCATTAGAACTCCTTCCCCTCACTTTGGGTCTTGGGATCTTGTAGGAAACTGCTTTGTGAATAATAACAGGCAATTTATCTCAGGACTGCAAAGAGAGGGATGGCGTTGCATGCTAGTGAGAATAAATGTCTTGCAAATATCCTGCTATTCCACCTGGGGCATTGCTCACAGGGAGCTGTAGGCAGGCAGGGTAATCTCAAAATAGTTTTATGTTCCCCAGTGCTAAAAACCAATGAGCCAAACAAGGTGACCATTTGCTTTTTGGATATTCAGAAGTTCCTGCTTGACAGGTACTCCTTGGGTTGTGACATTGCTAAGCAATAAAGAATGATGTCACGTGACCATGTCACTTAGGAATGGCAGTCAGGGATGGGTTTCTCCCGGTTCGCTGGTTACCCGCTTCGTGGGTGCGCTTTCCGAACGGCTGTCAAACGCGCACTGTGCGCGATCGACTGAGAAATCTTCGTGCGGTTCTGCAAGCACTCTGACAGAACAGCTGCACAGTGGATAGCTGTGGATATCCACCACGCAGCTGTTCTGTCAGAGTGCTTGTAGAACTGCATGAAGATTTCTCAGTCGATCGCGCACAGTGCGCGTTCGACAGCCGTTCGGAAAGCGCACCCACGAAGCGGGTAACCAGCGAACCGGGAGAAACCCATCCTTGATGACAGTTCCAGCAGTCCCAGCTGCTGTTGTTAAGCTAGGACTATGTGTATTGTTAAATGAAGACCTCACATGACTGTAGCTTTCTGCTGGCTTCCCCATTGACTTTGCTTGTAGGGAGCCAGCAGGGAATGTTGGAAGCTGCAATCACATAACAGTGGTTGCTGCTGCTTGTCATAATTGAGAACTGGGTGTCTGAGCAGCCAGATCGCAATTGTGACTGTGGGGATTCTATGACAACTGGAACTCTGAGGATCTGTTATAAGAATAGAATAGAAGAATAGAATAACAGATTTGGAAGGGACCTAGTCCAACCCCCTGCTCAGACAGGAAACTCTATACCATTTCAGATAAATGGTTGTCCAATCTCTTCTTAAAAAACTTCCAGTGTTGGAGAATTCACAACTTCACAATAAGTCCCCTCATTCAACACCATTGCAAGTTTGAATGGTCACTAAATAAGTGCTGATAATGTGAAGGCTAGGTGTACCATTCAAAGGCAGCCAGTCTCTGAGACAGCATGTATAAGTCAAATCTGAAGTAGAAGTGGACCTAGATGTCCAATCACTAATTCCAAATATTAGCTAAAATCAATTCCTTCCCATTCTTTCCCATATTCTCTGCTTTAACAGAGAAGAGTTGCTGGTCAGATATCATGTTCCATTGTCCAGAGCTGAACTATAAGATTAAGGCTGATTCTTATTAAACCCTGATTATCTTCAGGGGCTTGGGGACTCATTATAAATGCAAGTCTTTCCTCCTGATGATAAAATCTGATTTGTGTCTCTCCAAAGGTTATAAATAAAGACAAGAAGCAAGGGTAAAGAGAGGAGCAGACATTCATTAACAACATCCTATATCAGATGGATTTTGTACAGTCAGAATCAGAAAATTGATTGAACTTGACCTTATGCATAATGAGATGGTCCAACCGGAGATAATTGGGGTGGGGTGGGATGCAGTTTCAATTGAAAAGCAAGGTTGGACCAATCTACATTATGACTGGAACCAAAAGCAAGCACCCCATTCATGCAGTGAGAAATAAAATCCTGATGGCAAGGTACTGCTAAGTCCCAATGAAAAACCTTGAGTCCGATTTCCATTTTTTTCAGTGTGTTGTGATTCCCCTCCTCCCGCCCTCAGTCCCATAGAGTTCCCACTGCGTTCCTTTCAATGTATGCAGTTCTTCAGGCAGTGTACAAATCAATTACAACAATTTATTTAAAAAAAAATTCAAAGCCAACTTACAACAGTGCATAATATAGTGAACATTGGCAGCAGTAGTAATATGGGTAATAAATACAGCACACAAACACAGGCATTAGCAGCAATGAAACACTGAATTTCTAAAACCGCTCAGGAATTTCTTAAAATGGCTGGCAAAAGAAACTTCAACAGGGCATCAAAAAGGAGCCCCAATGTTACACAAATTAGAGGCAAAGTGAAGTTGTTTAGTTGTAATATAATGAAATAAGCAAATTAATTTTATATTTGACGGAAAGTTCAAGAAAAGGAAAAGTTCCACCTAAGAAATAATTTCTGCTATTGAAAAAGTTTCATGGGAAGAATGCCCCAGCCCCGCCTCACTCTATTGTGGACATTTGAATGAATTCCTAATCTTGGAGGGGGCGGGAACGTTGTGTATTTTATGCATCTTTACTTATTTATTTATTAAATCTATATGCTGCCCAGGTCACTGTCCAGTCTGATTCTGAGCAGCTCCCTTGGTGTCTTATTCCTTTAATATGATTTTTTTTTAATACTGCTCGATTCCAACTGACCCTGGGCAGCTCACAAGTCAAACAACAGTAATACAAAAATGACAAATAAATACAGATGCCATAAAAATTAATTAAAATTACAAAATGCATCTTTTGCTTTGTTTCTTTTGTGATTGGTTTTCTGCTCAATTAAAAAAAAAGGTCCAAAACTCTAGCAAGGTTTCCAAGGTGCTTGAGGTAAGCCATGTATCTCAATGAAATGGTTCTGAATGCACTCAGCTGGGCATGAATTATTACTGTGAGTATAATTGCTATGCCTTTACTCAGCCAGTGCCTCTTCCTCTAAGTAATTACTGTGAAGTGCCGTGGGGTATGTGAAGTATGAAAAGTCTGTTCTGTTCCAAATATTGTCTTCTCGCAAGCCTTCACAGGACTGCAGCAAAATCTGGCAAGCAGAAAATGACAGTGTAAAAATTGCACTGTCTGCTTCTTTTGTGATGTCGGGTCACACTCTAATACAGATCTGGGGTTTTTTTCCCTCCTGAAAAATAAAGCCAGTGGGTTAGGCCTTCCATGACAATTAAGGGCTGATTTGATTTAATTAATTAGCTGTTCTGGTAGCACCTGTTGAAAATTACATGTAATTAAATTGTTAGATATGGTTACAGAGTTGTTTTCCTAAACAGAAGTTTAGTGTCACTTTGGGGAATGCCAGTGATGAAGTCCGATTGATGAGAAATGTTAACACCCAAATCTATAAAGTTAGCTAATGAGTTTCTAGGTCTGACATGAATGGACGGAACCCCCCCTGGAACTTTTCTTTCAAGAAGAGTCAGACTCAAAGAGTAAATTTGAAAACTTGGGCTAATAAGCAGGTCTGAAAACAAGCATTCAGGTAGCCCTTATGAATCTAATCTAATGACTAAGTTTAAATTTATTTATTTATTTATTCATTTATTTATTTAGATTTATACCCCGCCTCATTTCCCAGGTCCACAAATAAGTGGACCAAGCGAAATTCAGCACTTGGTTGCATGCCAAAGCTTTGTAAGCAATTGCCTTCAAACTGCTTGTATGTTTATATGTTGAAAATACGTTAAAAAAAAGAATATTATACCTCAAACAAAATTCTAGTTATATCAGATGCTAAGATTATATCAGCTGTTTAAGGTTGTTCAGACTGGAAACCAAGACTGTGATTATCAATACTACCTTTATTGTAAGATTAAGGTAACAGAATATTGCGAGTCTGAAAGCGTTTCCTCCCTTTCCAAAGAATTAAGGAAGAAAAGATCACTTATTTATTTATTTATTTATTTAGATTTATACCCCGCCTCATTTCCCTGGTCAAGGGGAACTCGAGGCGGCTAACAACAATAAAATACAATAGCATACAGTAAAAACAAATCTAATACAATCAAACAATCATCCAAGGGGTGGGTACATTAATTCCAGGCCTTCCTCCAGAGCCAGGTCTTAGTGGCTTTACGCAAGGCCAATAGAGTGGGGATGGTACTAATCTCTACAGGGAGCTTGTTCCAGAGGGTGGGTGCCGCCACAGAGAAAGCCTTAGCAAGGGGACCCACTAGCTGACACTGTTTGGCTGATGGGACCTGTAGTAGGCCAACTCTGTCGGACCCCACTGGGCACTTGTTGAGGCCCATAACTTCCATTGATCCAGCCCCTTTTCTGAAACCAGCTAACCTGGTAGCCAGCACCACATTTTCTGCTAACTAACCATAATTTGATATCAGATAGGTCTCTTTCCGCCTGTGCATACATATTAATGGGCTGGTAAAGTTTTCTTTGAGTAGAAATTTGACACATATATTACAGTTTTCTTGGCAACAGTAGAGAAATGGTTTGTCAATGCTTTCTCCTGAGTACTCACCGAAGATCTCCTATTCTAGTGCTGATTAGATTTGATCTTGTTTAGCTTCTCAGCCCAGACAAGGTCAGTCATATAAATGGGGGACAGACAAAGTGGCCCTAATCCCACTCAGCATGACAAACAAACAAACAAACAAAAATAACAGAAACACTTATTCCCATCCCAGAGTTTTTACCATTTGTATCCTTCTGCATTCTTCTGCTTGATTGGGGCAGAAATACATTTTTCACATTTTATTACGGGTGGGCTTTTTGTGGGGGGGGGGAAGGTATTATTTGGATTTAATTTTAATACTTTATTTTGATATCTTGCTGGGGATTTGTAGCCTCGAGGAGTCTTGAGGAGGAATAGAATATCCATTAAGAAATGGATAATTAGAAAATTAATCTATCCAGATCACACCTCTCATTTTCTTTTACTGAAAGTCTAAAAATTGTCAGAAACTGTCAACTTGAAGCAAACTATCATACTGATGCTAGGAGTGGGAGAATCATGTAAATGTAGACTACCTATGACTTATTCATGCATGATGTCTGCACCGAATTCAAAAGCATATGAAAAATAGATGGGGCCACCCTCACTGTGCCCACACTTACAGTACGAATGCTACTAATACTGAGTTGGGGACAGATTGATTTGAATATGAGAACAATCTTTCAGGAATCCTGAAAAACTGCCAATGAGAGAACCACACTGAACTGTTCTCAAGCTCATAACTCCACAGATGATCATCTGGAATCTAGTAGGTTTCCAGATGTTGCTGAACAATGACTCCCAATAGTAAGCATAACCAATGGCAAGCATTGTTGTGAATTGTAGCCCAACAGGATCTGGAAGACCACAAATCCTGGAAGACCACAAATCCTTCATCTGTACCATATCCCAACCAACTATCTAGATTTTCCAAATCCAAGAAGAGAATGTGAGATTCATATCCTATTGCCTATTCAAATCCTGTTCAAATCACTGCATTTTGTATTCAAAATATAGATGTATATAGCTGTATTATGTGTATAGATGCCTATAACTTGTCATCCATCAGTTTGCTTATGAAATAAAATGGAATGATCAA
>JANHGC010005490.1:65386-76533 GCA_027560395.1 Boaedon fuliginosus | reverse complement strand
ACAAGGAGCAACCCTCTACTGAGCGTGTGCAGTTTTCCCTCCCTCTACTGAGCATGTGCAGTTTTCAAACTGAGGCTTCATATTCAAACTGAGGCACCATATTTTAAATGGCGCTCAAATGGAGAAGCCTGCCCCGCCAAGTAAGGTTGCCTGCGACATGTGGGAGGGGGCGCTGGGGGCTTCCCAGAGCCAGCCTGGCCCACAGTCAGCCTTGCTGGAGCGGAGATGTGGGAGGGGGCACCGGGGGCTTCAGAAGGCCTGCAAATGCTGCAGCACAAATATACTTCTTCTTTTACAAAAAAAAAAAAAACCGAGCAAGGCTGGGTAATCAGCTAGTGTTCTATAAATCCAAGTAAAGTTAAACTGCGGTAGGGGAGAAGCACAAGCAAGAGCTCTCTATTATTTCAAATCATATAAAATATATGTTTATGTGTTTGTGTACGATACAAATATTTGAAAGGTATAAGAAAATATGTTTTCTGCTGTTGTTTTCATTGCTCTGTCCTATAGAGAGATTGTGTGGTTTGATCTAAATACTAACTTACAGCAACATCTTATTGAAATCAAACAGAAGCTGTTTCTTCAGTCTTGGGCTTAATATTTAGTTGACAAAATCTATGTTGGGAAAGACTCCTCTGTGACTGGCTTCCACAATTCTAAGCATGGATATGATTCGGAATAACGTTAACATATCAACCTGAAAAATCTACAGCACTGACTGTAATCCTGAATCCAGAAGGAATCCCACTGCTGTAGTTGTTTAAGAAGGAGAGGGGGATTCCAGTGAGCCTAAAATAACAAATCACAAATTGGTGTGTTTTGGAGAGAGCCTAACTGGATCAAAGAAGAGAGTATGGATAAATCAGAAGCGAATCTCTGGTTAACTTTGCCGTTGATTAACCTGTTAACTATTTTTTCTTCACGCACATAATGTATGACGCATCAGATTGGGTTGCAAATAGATGCAGAAATTTGTAAATCTTGAACCTCTTTTGCAAGAGCGAAAACTATTTTTTGTTACAATATATTTGCCAGTGTACAACTAAGAGGGGATAATATGTAATTTCGTTTTCTTGTCCATTTAACTCCCATTTTTTAAAAAATTGTCTAGTTTTGTTTTGTCTTTGTTAACCTTTTTTCTTTTGTATTTTTCATTTTAATCTTCTGAATAAAATAAAAAATAAGCAAAAAAGTGGATCTCTGGTATCTCGAGTGCTGCTGTTGAGTGCCAGTTGGGCCACTGAAGGCTGATATTAAGGCTCAGCGCCTGGACTTTTGCTCCTCTGCTTCTACTCACTTTTTGATCAGCTCCTTTGACTGCTGCAGGAAAGAAAGAGAGAATCTTCAGCATCAATGAAGCAGAAAACAACTATAGCACTTAGCACGTAGACTTATATACCGCTTTCCAGTGCTTTCCAGCCCTCTCTAAGTGGTTTACAGAGTCAGCATATTGCCAACAATCTGGGTCCTCATTTTACCGACCTCGGAAGGATGGAAAGCTGAGTCAGCCTTGAGCCTGGTGAGATTCGACCTGCCAAATTGCAGGCAGCTGGCAGTCAGCAGAAGTAGCCTACAGTATTGCATTCTAACTACTGCGCCACTGCAGCTCTATATCCCCAAGTTTTAAACCACCGAATCTTCCAAATTACAAGTAGGGTCCTGCTTCTCTCCTCCCCTTACCTGTCCATCCTTACGAAAGCTGACAGTATAGCCTGCTTCTTGCTGATTGATTTAAACTGGCTCCAGGCTTACCCTGCTCCCCCACCTTGTCCTGTCACCCCTGTATGCACCTGCAGATAGAGGGCCATCTGGGGTTCCTCCATGGACTGGATGGCTGACTCAACCAGCTTAGAGGAGACCTCAAGGTGGTCTCCATATTGCCGGATGAGCCCCCGCACCCTTTGGACTTTTTCCTCCTGCTCTCGTCCGATTTCTTGCAGCAGCTCTTTTTTGCGTTCCTCCAGGATGCTGTACAAAGAGTCAAAGCGCAGACAAAGATGCTGCTTCTGTCGCCGAGCGTTATCCTGCCAGGGATGGAATAGGTGAGCTGTTATTTTAAAAGTTCTATTTCCACCACAGGTTAAAGTTAATTAAATGGCATACTGAGATCAATAAGTACTGCAAAGGTATGTTTATTTATTTAGATTTATACCCCGCCTCATTTCCCTGGTCAAGGGGAACTCGAGGCGGCTAACAACAATAAAAACACAATGATATACAATTAAAACCATTTCTAAATGCAATCACACAATCATCCTATCATCCAAGGAGGGTAATGCGTTCTCTATCCCCATCATCCTTTGGGCTAAGACTATGTTTATAAAATTGCTGTCTAAACTGTGCCATGTCTCCTGTCTCCCTAGGTTATTCTCACTACACATTTTGGGTGGTCCCTCAGCCATAGGGGTATCTATAGGGCATGGTCAGAAAGGTCTAGATTGCTATCATGATGGTGCAATTGAAATGCTGTTTTATATGTGTCACCCTGATGGCTGCCATCTCCCTTTTTTGACCGTGCCCTATAGATTCCTTTGGATAAATCAGGCACCATGTATATGCCAGAGATCTGAGATTGTTCTTATTTACTTTGCACAGAGAAGGTCCCAGGATTTACTCTCAAGTAACATCATGGCTGAAAAGATCATATGTGAATAATTCTGGAGAGATGACTGAGTGATCTGATACAAGCCACAACATAAGCTTTTGTTACAGAATTCGCTTTCCTAGTCATGATTTTGTGCTATTTTAATGGCTGTCATAATCTTTACAGTTTGAAGGTGTAGTCATTGAATTTTCCTTGATAGTTATTGTGTACGATCAATAATACAATACAAAATTATAATTCTACTGCATGTTAAGAATGAGCAGTATAGGTGTTTTGATTACTTCAGGTCTGTAGAGATTAGAATTTTTAATCCCTGCTATAAATCTGAGGAAATTGAGAATAGTATTTGCAAAATGGGTAGAATATCATGCCCTTGTGCCTGCAAATATGGCACTGCATATGGGCAAGCTGTTTAAGAGAGTGTGGACAGCTGTGGGTACATATTTGTATTGCAGATGAGATGTTAACAGTAGAAAGTAAAAGTGGATGAGAGGAAAAGAAGGTCATGTATCTGCAGAGTGGCCACAAGAGGATTCCTTAGTTCAATGGTGAACTTAAAGTCACCACAGTAGTGAGTACAGAAATCAAAAGCTGATTTACAGTAGGCTTTTTAGAGTTGAGTGAGATCTGGGAAGCATTGCAATACATTGCAGGATGCTGCAGGATATATCTCAGAAATGGTAATGTGATTGTTTGTTGATAAGTACTTCCAAAGTTGTGTTTTCATAGTCAACATTTTTTAAATGTGGGTAAAAAAGTTGCTTCATATACATTTTGTGATAGAGGGAGATCATAACAAAATGAGGCCTCCTACTGCACCAAACTTCTCAGAACATAGCTGTGTGACTATTATGTGTTCTGGAAGCCCAATGATGAAATCATAATTCAGATGCAATTTATAGATTTTATTAAAGGCTAATGGCAAGGCACTCAGCTAATCACCACCTCGAGTTCCCCACTTGGGTGAAGAGAGGCGGGATATAAATCAAATCAAATAAAATAAAATCAAAAATCACTTAGTATTCAGAAGGGATAATGAACAGTCTCAAGCTAATCCAGGTAGCTTAAGCTACAACACTTTATCCAAGAAGATCAAGGAAGCAGCAGATGTTGGAAAACAGTTTCCTGCAATGGAATATCCACAGTGTTCAGTGATTGGTCTCTTGGGCTTCATCCCATTGGAGGCAATTCTTCCATTCCAGCAGGCTAGTATACAGTCTTGTGGTTATGCCTCTCTTCCCCAGTCTCTGATAGCTGCCCTCCAAGTCATTCTGTCATTGGATGCTGCCCTACTTCTTCTAACCTCACTGTGATTATAAAGGCATATTCGGGCATGTGGACTCCTTATAGACCTGGTTTATGGACCACTGCTATACCACGATTTCAGCTGGTTTATGTGGGTCAAACAAAGCTCACTTCACTTTCTTGTCTCTGCCTGTCATCCTACAGAAGAATATCCAGGGATGGGTTTCTCCTGGTTCGCTGGTTACCTGCTTTGTGGACGCGCTGCCAGACCGGCTGTCAAAAGCGTGCCCTGCGGGATCGCATTCAAAAACTTTGTGGTATTCTGCAAATACTCTGATCCAACAGCTGTGCAGTGGCTATCCGCTAACCCTAACCCTGAGAATATCCCATATAAATGCAGTGAGAAAGCACCACTTTACCCACTCATATGCTATTTTGCACACCATAGATTATTTCCAAATGTTGTGGCTATTAACTGTCAATCTTCCCTTGCAACATTTATTTATTTGGAATATTTGGAATATGGGATAAAATTAAGGTTCCTTCCAATTTATCCTTCTAGCCCATAATAGGTACAACTCTACCAATCTAGTAAATCTGTATCCAGACTAGTAAATCTGTATCCAGAAAAAGACTGGCAAAACCTGTTTTTCAAAATACAGTAGATCAATTTATGGGTTACTGGTAAAGCAAAGTACTTTTGCACCAGCGGCCTATCATTCAGGCATCTCAAAAAGGGGCTAAAGCCCCTATCCCACTTATTCAAGTCTTCCCACCACTCTCTAAGGAAAGTGATTGGTGGGGTTTTTCCCACCAGCAGCTGACCTTAGTTAGGAGAAAAAAGGAAAGTAGGGAACCATCCTATGGGAAAAAGAGAAAATGCAGGAGAGGAGGGAGGAAATGAATCTCTTTCTCCTCCCACCATGGGTTGATAGGAAAAGGGGGGTGTAAGAAGAAAGTTTCCTTTGATGCCAGTTATTTGATCTCTCAGAGGAATCTCAGGCACCAAAGAAGCATTCTCCCCTCCTTCCCCTCCATTTTTTGTATGGGCAGAATTAATTCTCTACTTCATTGCCAAGGTAAAACAGAGTTTGGAAATACAGCTAATATTTCTTTAAGCCAACATACTTTAACCCAGGGTCCCATGCTGCTCTGTGGAAGAACCCTTAAACTCAGAAAGAAAAAAGCTGCAGGCTACAGCATTTTAAGCACTTTAAGGCTTCTTGTTATAAGAATGAAAGCCAGAGATTTACAGAAGGAAATCTGTAAAAAGCTTCTTGCGCTAGCAAAGGAAGAAGTCTAAACGACAACATTTACACACTACATATATTGACAGAATGCATTTTGCATAGGCACAACCTAGTTTGGGAATAGAAAATAAAAAAAGAAAGCTGCATGCTTGGAGGGAAAGGCGGAAGATGAAAAGGATTTTTAAATGAAGGAATAAGAGGTAGAATAAGAGCTGCCTTAGTTTGCTTTGCTAGTGTATGTCGTTATCTAAAAATATACAGTATAATATCTGTATCTCAGACAGTATAACTAAAAGTGGAGAATGTAGCAAAAGTGATGCCATATTGAAATGTAAAGGAGGGGTAGAAGTAGTGAAAGAAAGGGACCCGCCATTGTGCAGGAATTGTTTGAGATAAAATAAAATGGATAGAGAGAAAGAAAGAAATTGAATTAGAGAGAACCACTGAGCGATTAAGGAGTGCTTTGAACAGCTTCTGAATACAGAAGGATGATGGCTTGTTCAGACATCCTCCTACTAGACCTGTCATTATTTTATAAGACCCCAACAATCAACTCTGCAGCTGAGAAAAGGAGGGTGAGGGGGTTTATGTTGGCACTCTCTCATAGAAGCATATCAGTTTGAGAGAGTCGACCAGGCACACTGTAATATTATTTTATTTCCTAAAGCCACTCACTTCTCTACCCCTTTTCAAATCAACCAGATATGCCTCTCAGGCTCATTCCAGATCATCAGATGTCACTTTTATTCTAAAAGGGAGAGTTTACTACAAACAGCTGTTCTGTTTCATTTCTTGGCAAGAGTACTGAGACGGTGCAAATGTTGAGCCAAACTGGGGAGTACTGTTTAATGGGAGGGGGAGGATTAGCAAATCAGATAATACTAATAATAATAAATAGCCAGGCCATTGCCTGTTCCAAGAGGCATGTAAGAAACAATGCATTTCTTTCTTCAGAGCATAATTTCAGGAAAGAGATATTGAAAGGAATCCCATGTCTGTCAGAGAATCCTGAAGGAAAGTGGTCATTATTAGTAACTAGCTGATTACCCGGTCTTGCTCGGGTTTTTTTTTTTAAAAGAAGAAGTATATTTCTGCCACAACCTTTGTGGGCCTTTTGAAGCCTCCGGCGCCCCCACCCACATCATTTGTGGGCCTTCTGAAGCCCCCGGTGCCCTCTCCCATATCGTTTACAGGCCTTCTTAAGCCCCTGCCATCCCCTCCCACATCTCCGCTCCGGCAAGGCTGGCTCTGGGGCAAGGCCAGCTTTGGAGCAAGGCCAACTCTGGGGCAAGGCCAACTCTGGGGCAAGGCTGACTCTGGGGCAAGGCCGGCTCTGGGGTAAGCCCCCGGTGCCCTCTCCAACCTTACTTGGCAGGGAAAGGTTTTCCATTTAAGCACCATTTGAAAATATGGTGCCTCATTTTGAATATGGAGCCTAAGTTTGAAAACTGTGCATGCTTAGTAGAGGGAGGGAAATCTGCACATGCTCAGTAGAGGGTTGCTGCTTGTTCATTAAGAGTGTCTTATTTGCCCCCTTTTTTGTGGGGCAAAAAGGCCCCCTACCCTTTGGTGAACCCAACAATGCTGATCTTACTATGTTAAGCTATCTATCTGCCAGGTTTGAGCTAGATTGGTGCAGGAGCACATAAAAACACACATGATCCCCACCCCACTTGTCTTTTATAGATATAGATTGGGAACTAGCCATGAAAACGATTGTCTTGCCATTGGCCATTGTGACCAAATGCACCACATGGCTAGAGGGCAACATATGTCTGGAAACTTTAATTTCTTTTTATTAATATATTACATTTCTGTAATACTCGATAGCTAAAAATCACCCTTTAAAATAAAAGTAGGTGTACTGTACTTGCGTGTGAATTATTTTCAGTTCACATCCAGTGTTATCACAAGGTCCTATCAAGAGGCAAGGAAACATCTATGCCAGAAACCATTTTCCTGCTGGCATTTTTTATTTCCTTCTAGGGTGAAAAGAAATCTGATAGCACCAATTAACAGTTTATTTAAAGGCAAAAGATTTAATAAGCTTACTTCAGTTGCATGGGGTGGCTAAACTGCAATAGTATTTCAATTGAGATGAAATTATAGGAGAAGGAAGAGGGGTTGGATATGTAGATATAGGTATTTGTAAGACAGATTACAGGTACCTTATGAAATAACAGCTATAATATGTTTAAAAACCATTGGGTTTGTTGAAACCTGGGGTTTTTTTTAATACATGCAAGCTCAGCAAACTTTCACTCACTACTGTTAAAATTCTTTATTTTTTCCAAATGGTTGCTTTGAGATTTCCTTAGCTTCTTTGTCCTATTATTTCATGTTGTTCATGAGAATCTTCCTTAGGTTGGTTGTTGACTATATGCAGATTCTCACTTAATGCCTGAAAAAGTATAGTATGATTGTCCAATACAGGCACTACAGGTTATTAATAATGCATAATGAAAGTTTGAGCTGTAAGCTGAGGGTGCCATCCAATTCTGTTCTCTCATTCTGCTTTTGTGGTCTGACTTTTAGTAAGTAATCTCTGGAAATCAATCTGGTTCTATTAATTTGTCTTTTGAGCTCATTGGGTGGGTAGCTCAGTCTCTTGAATGCCTGTTTCCTAATTAATTCTAATTAATTAATTATAAAACTAATTCCATTAGTTGAGCCTCTCTGTGAAATGAGTCAGAACAAATATAGTGGTAGTTGAAAGTCTTTCTGTAGATGATGATTTTGGGTAGTATGTTCTGGGTGAAAGGTAGAAATGTGTAAGTAAACATGGCAACCTCAGGATTTCATGTATAATGTGTTTATATGTCAACTGGATTGTTCTACCATGGATTCAACAAACTGGATTTGTTCTACAAATAGGTCAAGGCTTAAGACCGAAAGCTCTTAAGGTCATGTTAAAATTTGATGAGAGATTCATTTTACTGGGTCTTGGTAATGTTTGTTGTCAGTCAAGACCTATTTTATTGAATTGACTTCTTCACCCCACTATTATCCATCATGACTGTTCACTCCTTTCGTCTTTTGCTGTATATAAGACGGCTGTCAAGGTTGTAACAAGATATCAATCAATTATTTTTTTATTACAGTCACGACCAGATTAAAAATTAAAACATGAAAATAAAACAAAACAAAACAAGACGTAGATTACAGTGTGTGGTGAGGTCACTGATAGCCATCTTAATTTTATAGACAACATAGCAGAATTTAGCTTTGTTCAAGAAACTATGATACTGATCAGATAGTAATAGCTGTACATAAAAAAGATTAGAATTTTCCAGATATTTTACCATGAGTCCATAGAGGGTACAACATAACATGGACATGGGTTGAAGTTTCAGTAGGCTTCTTATCCACAGGGGCTCAATCTCAGTTCTATGGGATTTTTTAAAAATCAATCCTCCATAATTGCTGTGGGGAAAGCATTACAATGTGCTAGAGTTAATACCCTCCAAAATTTAGAAGCAGCTATATAATATAAATATCTTGTTTGTTTATGGAGGTATCTGACTACTCAACAAAACATTCTTAATGGAGCAGACAGGTCCTGTTGACTTTCTGGTTTTTAATGCATTATTTAAATGCACTTAGACTTAGAATAACTTTATTGTCACTTTAAATGTACACTAATTGGCACACATTAAAATGAAATTTTGTTGCCTACAGCTCTCAAAGGGTCACCACCTCCAATATACACCACATAAACGTGACAAAACAAATAAACAAATAAATAAATATGCATATACCCACATATATTATATGACAGAGAGAAACAACACAATCTATTTCGGATGTATACATATACATAGCGAGAAAAACAAATCTTGCGAATTTATCAGATGGATGGCATAGGGAACAAAGCTGTTACAGCATTCGGTAGTCCTGCTAGAAATACTTCGAAACCTCTTTCCAGAGTGTGTGGGCTCTCTAACAATGCTTTGAGCTTTAAGTACATAGCGCTTATAAGCAGTATCCTGAGTAACGGGAAGTGAGCTTCTTATAAACTTCTTGGCTGTCCTTACCACTCTCTGTATGGACTTTCTATCTGAGGCACTACTACCACCAAACCAAACAGTGATGCAATTTGTTAAAACCCTCTCAATTGTGCCTCTGTAAAAAGTGGCCAGGACAGAAAGAGAAAGATGTACTCTCCTCATCCAATGGAGGAAATGCAGATGCTGATTTGCACACTTCACTAAGGATAACATGTGGAGAGACCGATTCAGATTGTTAGTTATCTGCACTCCCAGGTACTTAATACTGTTGACTACCTCTACACCTGCATCCTTGACATTGAGTGCATGCTCGTAGCCTATCACTAGGAACACCTCCTTGGAGTTGGCAAGATATTGGAGTTTTTTGTCTTAACCTATATTAATTTATAATTATCCTCCATAAGGAAATCGCTTTGGGAAAGAATATTAATTTCAGCCAGTGTGCTATGATGAAAGTTCATGCACCTGTTTCAACCTCAGACATCCCTGCTTCCCACCTCAATATTGTGTTAGGAATGCAGGGGGCTAACTGGCTTTTAAGACCTTAAACCTTTTGAGAAGGTTAAAGAAGGAATAAGGTACCTCACTGGGCACTGGAAGGCAACTGTGCATAGCCCTGAGCTGAAAAAAAAATCTTCAATGCTGCTGGTATGTATAACCCTACCTGATAAAATATGATTGGATTGTGGCCATATCTTCTTGAACATTTTGTATGGCATAGCTTTGATGTGCACCGTGTTTCGTTTGTCACAAGATATATTATACTGAAGTCTGCAATGCAGTGTCTTGGGTATCTGAGGGAAATTAGGGCTTGATGGTAATATTTAATATTGACAGAATGTTTTAGACTCATTCAAAATATATGAGTGTTTTGGAAGGGTAGTTTTTACCCATTCCAACTTTACAGTTCTGCTTGGTGTCCAGTACTTCCTAATTTGAAAAAGTTCAGAAGAAAAACTCCCTCACAATGGTTTTGAAGTCTGGGAAACCAGGCAGAGTGGTTTACATAAATTAGTTCAAATCATGCTGTGCAGAAAAATTGTCCTGCATTCTTTTCTACCAGTTCCTATTCAGTATTATAGCTGGTGTGTGGCTGCATCTGCTTCTCTTTCTTGATCCTGATTGTGTTTCCTGTTTTTTATTGCTTGTTTTGCTGTTTGATATTGCTGGTCATTGACCGAATAAATAAACAAATTGCAATCATTCACTATTCTAGAAGAGAATTTGCTTTTAAGATATCTTTGAGAAGACAAGTAAGATTCAATTATATTCTCAGGAGTAGGGTATGTAAGTTTAGGCTTGATAAGGAAACAGTCAAAGAATTTGTGTGAATCGTCTCTTTCATTTGTCACTTATCATTCTAGGACTCTGCAGCCTCTCCTTTGAGCTCCTTCCCCAAAACCCTTCATATAGGAAAACCTTTTGTTTTGTTTTGTTTTTTTGTTCCTTGAAAGTGTAGAAAATCAGCTCCTTAGGAATTCCAAGAAAGTGCATTTAGCCGGGGTTCCAAGAGGAAGCACTCTGTAGTCAGACACCCTGTTGAGTTGTGGTTCTTGTTTAGCATTGCTGATGGAAATGGCAATCTCTTTGAAGAAAGGATCTTATTTAATCGGGGATACCTGATGGGTAAACTCAGCCTGGAAGGCATATTCAGTCAAATGGATTGGCACCTCTTGCTACATTTTAATCTTTGTTTTGGGCCCATTCCTGTAATTTTTAATCTTTTGCTCTGTCTACTGCATGGTGGGAGGATATGATTTCCTTTCCATACCACAAATACATTGGTGGCTGTAGATAGATTTTTGGTAAGAAACTAGATAATTTGTGACCCATTGAGTCATTGTTCTAGAAATATTTCCTTACTTTATTTAAACAAAAAAGCAGTGAAAGTGAGAACAACTTTTGATTTCCTGTCAGCTTCTCCATTGGATTTCCTTGTAGGAACCTGGCAAAGAACATCAGGAATCTTTCCTTTCCTTTCCTTTCCTTTCCTTTCCTTTCCTTTCCTTTCCTTTCCTTTCCTTTCCTTTCCTTTCCTTT
>JANHGC010005490.1:13365-38308 GCA_027560395.1 Boaedon fuliginosus | reverse complement strand
CAGAAGGCCCACAAATTATGTGGGAGGGGGTGCCAGGGGCTTCAGAAGGCCCGCAAACACTGTGGCACAAATATACTTTTTTTAAAAAAAAACCCGAGCTTGGCCGGGTAATCGGCTAGTAATACATAAAAAAAAGAAGCTGCAAGCCATGCTGGACAATGACATTGAACTTTCTCAGGCACTGGGTGGCAGCCCTATACTTGTATATAGATAATCACGCAACCTGAAGCAGATTTTTACAAGCAATGAGAAACAACAGAACAATGATTTACATGGGAACAAGGGCCTGTGACAAATCCAGGCATCTATTCTGCCTTTACATCTACAACATTGCTGGTCCCAACAATTTCCCATACAAAATGTAGAGGCATTTTACATGATCTTTCTTTAATGTGATATATGCCATCAAGTGCCAACAATGCATTTTTGGATTTTATTTAGGACAAATAGACTGTGCTTTGTGCAGAAAAATTAATGGACACATGTTTGATATCAGGGTTCAAAACAAGGGCAAATTAATATCAGAGCAGGACAGTTTCTTCCAAAATATTATAGATATCAAAGTAGTTATTTTGGAACAGCAAAAATAAAAATAAAAAAATATCAGCACAATTGAACAAGAGATAGCCGATTTCACTTTCATCCAAAAGTTTCTGACTGTCAGGCATTCTCAATAAAACACAATTGGTTTTTAATACATTACATTTGTTAATTGGCAAGATATTGTAATCTATCTTACTTATAAACTTCATCTCCACCTTGTCTTTCTCTCCCTTTCCCATTTTGAAATTTTTAAAAAATTAGGGGAATCTTTTAGATTTCAGCAAAGCATTTGGCCTGGTTTCGATAAAAGGGTAATTAAATATGAACTGGATAACACGACAGTTCAGTGTTTTTGGAGCTAAAATGCATTCTCAACTTATTTGATGTCTTCAAAAGATATTGTCAGGGTTTTTTTCATAATTTCAAACAAATTTCTGACTCACCTTCTATAAATCTTATCTTCATGCATGTTTGCATACTCCAGAAACTATACTTACAAGTTCCTCATAAAATACTTGATTTTACAATTTCAAAAGAGACCAGGAAAGTTAAATCTAAGTTCCCAAATGATTCTTTGCAGTCAGAAGAAACATTTGCACTTGATCGGCATTTATCTAGATGCATGGGTGTTAACTAATCAGTGAAATGTCACAGATTAACAATGATTGGTCTAGTTGCCGTGATTCAACCTTCAAACACCTTTGGCCTGGATGATTGACATAGATGCATGGGTGTTTCTTTTTATTGTTATTTGTGTTTTATTGGGATATTTAGTGTTAATTTTTACTGAAGAATTTTTTACAAAAATAATACAAATTTAAAGAAAATCAAGAAAAGTGATAAGTAAAATAAATAAAAGAGAAGAGAAAAAATGATATAAAGAAGTAGCCTCTACTTTACTTTAAAGCTTTTATAAATACATTTATATTTTATCTTCCCTCCCTATGGCTGTATCATGGATCCTTTCTATATTCTACACTTCCTAATCGTCAAACCCATAAATCACAAATTCATTTTTTTCTGTTTTCAGCAGAAAGTCCATAAACTACACTGAGAAATGTAGTAGCTAATCAAGCAAATCAATTTTGCCAACTCTATAAATTATATCATCTTTATCAACCAGTACTCTGTTATGGATAATTTAGAATCCTTCCATCTTTGTGCATAAAATAATTCCATTGCATTTACCATGTTCTCTGTTTTATTATAAGATGCCAGAGTTTAGAGTCAAGTGCCCACTAAACATTCCAAATGAATTAGTATCCTGAAACTATACCAGGTAGCACATGTTTGATTTAGCAGCAAAATCCCAGACATGGAGTGACATAGATGAGTATAAATATAGCAGACAAGAAAGATGTTATGTTGTTTTATGTACACAAATTGCCATTTACGATCTGAGATATGCTGGCTCCTAATTTCAGTGCCCACACAACCTCTTTTCCTTCTCCATGAGTCTGGAAGTGTCAGATACATGTTCCCCTTCCATTTTCATACCTTTGTCAAAAATTCCCCTTCATGCCATATCAAATCTCTTCACTTCTTTTCCGACTCAAGACAGAACAGATCTTTCTACTACTTTGTGAGGTATTTGACCCATTTCAGAATTCTCTGTGTTTCAGATGAGGCAGTGTTTGTATTTCTTCAGTTATGCCATTGTCTCATCCTTCCCTCCCCACTGAACTCCTTAGAGACAGAACTTTTGCTTGTCCAGCCAGATGGATTTCGTTTCTGAAAGTATTGCAAAAGTTCATGACCATCATATCTTGCCTCCCAAGAATATTCTATGTCTGAATAAGTAGCTCATTGAATCAAATGTTTAAGTCTCTCCTTCCTGCTTTGAGAGTTCAAAATATGCCCTCTCTTCAATCCCCCACTTCCAAGATGGAGGGTGAGAGGCTAGAAGTATGGAAAGTATGGTATGAAAAGTGCTTCATGACTAGGAAGGAATAGTTTAAAAAAAAAGTATATTTTCAATGTGGTTAGAAGCTGCAGATGAATCATTGTATTTCTGCTATCACATTGGTCCAATAAATGTGGCATTCAACATTTGTGTTGTCTTGGGTGGGATTTGATTAAAAGTCTGATATAATCTCCAGTAGTAATGAAGGGGACATCTCTGATTATGATGATCATCAGAGCTTTTGTAGTAGGTCTTAGCATGTTCTAGTTGATCTTAAAGGAAGTACCTCCTGGCCTCAAGGTTACTGGAATAGGGGGCAGCTACGAGGCATTTGTTATGGATGTTAGACCTTTGTGGCCTGAAATTAGGAAAACTGAATTGTGGAAGGTTCTGTTTACTTGGCCCTCAGTTTGACTAGTGGTGTTGCTAATAATTCATAATCTGTGAAGAGGGCATTTGTTCAGTCATTTTCCCTATCAGATAGTGAATAATGAGCCAAGGAGTTTCCCATTCAATAGATAAAATAAAGGTACTCCTCACCTGGGACTACTATTGGGATTGGCAATTTCATGGCTAAGTATCATTAAACAGAAAAATATGTGACTATTATGGACTGATGACATTATCTCCCATTTGGTCATTAAATGAAACATCAAGTGAGTGCGACTTGTGATTTTATTTCTGGGTTCTGCATTAATTCTGCTTGATGCAAGCCTGTTATGAAGCACACAAATGGCAATTATGGAATACTGCAGTGGTCATAACTGCAAGAATTGGAAGCAAAGCTGGGGGGTTATACCATTGTAACTTCAGTTAGTCACTAAACAAGGCAGTAAGGGAGGACTACCTGCAAAGCTTTCTGAAAATCTTTTGCTAATTGTAGGTCTTATTGGGTAAGCAGCTATGGTTACCAAAAACATCTGCAAATCAGTTGCAAGCAGGCATTAAAACAAGAGGATGGGGAGGGGGGAAATCCAGGATTTAAATGTTGGTGTATCTCTCTTTTTTTCTCTCACCTTCAGAAAAGTCAATCTTCATTGTAGCTAAGCTTGCTTATATCTGCAATAAGGAATTCTTAATTTACTTAAACTGAGTCCTTGACTTTATTTAAGTGTACAGGATATCTAGAAGTGTTTAGGAGGCACCCTCTGGGTTATATATCAGAGAAGGGGGGACAGAATTTTCAGAGTGAAAAAAAAAATGGAGGACCTTTGTAAGATATGAAAAATCCTAACGTGCGCAATTAAGTATCTGCCTGCTTAGCCTGCAAGCTTGACATATAAGAGATTTAAAAGCTAACATGAGGGGAAAATGTGCTCAACTGACATGGTGTAATTTTATGAGAAACCGTCATACCAAAATCAGATCTTTTGATCTGTTTGAACTTACATGGGGCCTTGTTACCTTGAAGTAGACTGGGCCAATACTAAAAGGCTTCTTTGAAGACCAAAAGTTACTCATTAAAAAAATATGGTTTGGCCTGTAGCAGCCCTGTGATAGGATAATGTGCAGGGGAAGAAATCGCCTAGGAAGGAAACTCTGGACTAGATGTACAAACACCACCCTCAAGATGGTTAGAAGCATCTGCCTTGTTAAAAGAGAGATAGGAACTAGCATCTGAATGATCAATAATAGGCTGAGAATCCAAGACCAAAAAGAGTGGCACATTACTCTGGTCATGAAGGTGTTGAAGGACTACTCACTCTTGACTGATATTATCAAAAATATAATTAATAAAATTTTGAATGTGCTGCGTCTAATTTGAATAACCCTGCAATATAACTCAGCTGTCCATAACTACAACTAAAGGCAATTAAAACCTGTCCCGCTGTGAGCCATTTTATTGTTGGTTATTAATAGAGTAATTAATACATTAATTTTAAATAGAGTTTTACTATCATATCTGCTGTTTTTCCTGTTGTGTGTGTGTTCATGTATCTTTTAAAAAAATGATTAATTGATTAATTAATTGATTATATGCCATCAAGTCAGTATCAACCCTTAGCAACTACATAAATAGATTTTCTCTGTGATGATTTGTCCTCAACTTGGTCCGTCAGGTTTTCCAATGGTGCATGTGTTCGATCCATCTTGCTTCTGATTTACCCTCTTGTGTTCCTTCAACCTTTCCCAGCATTAAAATCTTCTCCAGGAACTAGGTCTTCACATAATGGCTCCAAAGGAGGATAATTTGTGTCTGGTCACTTGTTCCTTGAGTGAGAACTTCGGGTAAAAATGGCATACAAATGTTAAAATAGAGAGGTTTTTGGTTTTTCATGACTTATTTTGGTTGAGTTTGAGTTGAAGAAATAAAGACTGAAATGTTTGAAAAGGGTTTAGGGAAATGCCCTGTATCTCCTTTCTACCTTTTTTTTTTTTTTTGGCAAAGTAGGACTATGGGAGGTATGATTGATTATATTGATGACTTTGTGAAAAGGAGAAATGACCTGGTAATAAAGGCTTGTCAATAAACAAATTATGGAAATATGAGTGTGTGTTTTGGAGTTAACATTTATTTGTTACGTATCTTAGGAGGCAGGCAACTGGACTTTCTGGCTTTTGTTGGAAGACATTTTGCTTCATATCCAAGGAAGCATCTTCAAAGAGAAACCAGAAAGTCCAGTTGCCTCTTGAAAAAGTACCTTTGGGACAACCATAACCTGGATGACTGAGAAACTCCATATTCACATGGATTTGAAGAATGTCCAAATTAGGGCAGAACACAGTTGCACTTCCTCAACATTTCTTTTTCAACCTTTTACTTTATTAAATTCAAACTGAGAAAGATTGCAGGAAAAAAAATAAAAGTTCAGACTTCATTTAGCTCACTCACGGTAATGTGTCTATTGGGTGGAATTTGGAGGAGCTGCATCAGTGGTGGGATTAAAATAATTTAAAACTGGTTTGCCCACGGTCAGGTTGGCTGTCGTGAGAGATATGGCCCAGCCCCATCCTCTAGCTCTGCCGCACATGTGGGACGAGGCTCCCGGGACAGCCAACCTTACCCTGGGCAAACAGGTTGCTAACTTAACACAACAGGAAGAAGAAAGAGGGAAAGTGGCCTTCTCTTTCCCTTGCACTGGCCACTCGGTTGCCCATTTCTCCATTGAAGCGCAGCACCCAGGACCCACTTTGATAGTGGGGGAGAGGGTAATTTAACAACTGGTTCGCGTGAACTGGTGCGAATCCTCACCTCAATCAGACTGTATACTTATCTATCTATCTATCTATATATAAAGCAGGGTGTGGGTGTGTGCATGTATGCATGTGCTGTATACGCTCTTCAACACCTGGACCACTAGCAACCAAACCTGGCACACAGATAACTTACCCTCTGGCGACAAGCACTGTGGGGGATCACACATTTTTAGGAGTGTCTGTGCTCCCTAAAAATAGTGATGAAGTCACGAGCTCCAGGACTTTCCTCATGCCTGCCTTCAGCTCTTTCCTTAAGGATGCCACAAGGGGCGCCAGAGAGCAGCATGACGCCGTGCGTCGGCACCCATCAGGAGGAGCCAGTGGCAGCGGTGACAGAGAATGCAGCAGGATGGCGCCGAGTGACGACAGAGGAGGCAGCCTCAAACTTAAGTTTACCATGCGAACTGGAAGCGGAGCAGAAGAGATTCAGCCTGCATAGTGGTGGTGGGTGGTGGTGGTGCTGGAAGCGCAGTGGAGGAGATTTGGCCTGCATAGTTGGGGGGCTGAGGGTGGGATATGTAGTATGTTGAAGGAAGGGGGAGCACAACAGCACCAGAGGCAATCACCACGACCATTATACCAGGATGAAGCTGGGTAATTAGCTAGTTAATTAAAAAAAATGGAGCAGCGCAAACACAGATGGCCCATTTCTGTTGCACATCCAAAAGTATTCTATTGCTGAAATAAATTTCTTTATTCCTGAATTTTTCTAGATCTGCAGAACGCAAGTGGTAGTCAAGTATTTAAATCATCCTCTTTAAGTAAGAAAGCATTTATTAGTGCAATTCAATGTTTTGCCAAAGTTTTATCAAAAATTTAATACTTCCATGAAAACATATTCATTTCCATCATATACAATTGTTAATAAAACACTGCAAGTGTATTCTTTGTAATAAAGTATTGAAATCTGACTATATAAGTAGGAGATCATTGCAACTTTTTAGTGCAATGCAATTTACACATTTCCTTAGAAATAGAACATTGTGGTAATAAATTAACGAGGTGAGGGAACAAACTCATGGTGATTTAAATTAAAATCCTGTTAAGTGCATACTGTTATATCATACATTCACTATCATACTTACCACCCATTCAGTCTTCATCTAAATCCAATCTCTGCTTTCTGTTTCTTCTTCCTCCCCGCTCCCGTTATCCTTACCCCACGTGATTGACTGTTATCATTTAAATTACTGTTTCACGTTGAAGACTGATTGGAACTTTCATCCAGTATTTGACCGACTTAGCATAGGTCTATATAAAGTTGGCACAGATAGACTTCATTGGATTTGGGTATACGCTTAACACATATTCTGACCAAATACTGATTATTAAAAGACAAAAAAAAAATATAGAACATACATGAAAATTTTGACACTCTTTTTCAAGCAAATACAAAAAAGGTATCAAGTGCAAAAAAATATGCTTTCTTGAAAAGACTATAAAAAATGAAGTATGTAATAATTTGTAAATCTACAAGGTAAAAAATGCCTAGCTAAGGAGAGCAAAGAAAGGAAGGATCACATTTTTAAAATAAACTCACTTCATTCTGACTGGACATTCAGAAGTCACATTTTGACTCCCCAAGAGGGACACTTCAGGTACTTTGTGCATGTATTTTGAAATGTTAAATAAGAACAATGCAATGCTAACTTTGCAATACAGACAGTCCTTGACTTACGATCATTTGCTTAACACTGGTTCCAAGTTACAACGGCCTTGGAAAAAGTGACTTACAACCTGTCCTTGAAGCTACAGCTGTTGCACCATCCCTGAAGTCTGGAATGGGACAATTCACCATGGCTAACTCACCACAGCCAACTTGCTGTGGGACAATTCACCACAGCCAACTCTCCGCAGGACAGCTCACTGGGGGGACAATTTAACAATTCCATTTAATTATTTAAAATAAACAAAAAAATATTTTAATTTTTGTCATTCACATTTCGTTCTGTCCCTCCTTTTGCATCCTTTCTTTAAAGACTCTATTTCACAGTTTCTTTGATATTAGTGTAACTCTTGTCCCCCAGCAAGTTGTCCTTTGGCGAGTTGGTCATGGTGAGTTGGCCATGATGAGTTGGCCATGACAAGCTGGCTGTGGCGAATTGTCATAGACCCCTTTGCAGCCACATGATTGTAATTTATGATCTTCCCAGTTGGCTTCCAACAAGCTAAGTCAATTGGGGAAGCCAGATTTGCTTAACAAACATGATTCCCTTAACGACTATGTGATTCACTTAAGAACCATGGTAAAAATGGGTAAAATGAGGTCCAGTTCCATGATGACTCGTTTAATGTCTATATTGCTCAGCAACCAACATTTCAGTCCCAACTATGGTTGTAAGTCTAGAACTGTCTGTACTGCTTTTTACTTAAGCAGACAATTAAGTGCAACATATTTAGTGACAATGATTAAGTACAGAAGAATAAGAATAACAAAGAGCACTAAGTTATAGCACTCCTAAAGTTATATTTACCCAGCCAGCTGGGTAGGAGATTTGAGCTACTTCTTGAATGGGGTTCAGATTGGCCTGACATCAATAACAGCCATCTCTCCAATTACCATCCCGTAGAGTAGTAAATGAAGAAAGAGGTTTTGGTGGCTTGAGAAAACTGTTAAAAAAAACAAAACAAGATCAGCATAAAATAAGGCAAAGTCCTTTTCTCCAAGGAAAGATATCACAATAACTAAAGTCAAACTAGCTGCTCAGTTAAAAAAATTCATACCTTGCCAACACCAATTTATTGGCTATAAAACCAAAGGCAGTCCAGAATTAATAGGATAACAGCACAAACCAACTGAAACAACTATTTAATCCATTATCTACCTATGGATATCAATGTTTCCCATTATCTACTGCTTGTCACTTCCCAACTGCTGATATCATGAATTATTTTTTGCATGTAAATCTTTGATGACTCAGTTCTCCAACATAGTATGTCACCAACAACTTCATATCCATGCCGATACTGAAACAAAACATTTTGTGTTTGCTTTGATAATAAGATGAGAGAAGGTTAGATTCTCATAGGGAAACTCCCCTAAAAGGGATGCAGATAGACCAGTATCAGTATTAGAATCAAAGTTAGAGGTAGCGTGTTAATTTCAATAAACCCAGTATGAGCTGGTAAACCTGACCTGGATTAATTTATAAGCCTGAGCTGGATTAATTTATTTGAAGAATTATCCGGATACTCCTGGAATTGCATAATGAAGAGGAGGTGCCTGATGGGTCCTTCTCATCAGTACAGAAACCTCTGGGTGGAACTGAAGATGACAGAAGATTAAAATATGCATATGCCAGAGGCGAGTCTGCAGACAATGAGCTGCCAATCTGGATGATGGGTGCCCATTTATGTCAAATGTAAATGATGATATATGTATGTAAATGCACAGATATATTTATGTAATATGCACAGAGTTAAATAAAGTTGAAAAAAGGAGTTTAGAGGGGGGAAGTTATTGTACTGGGGCTGGGGAGTTATTTGTATCGCAAAACTGTCCTTCCACAGGAGCAAAATGTGAGTCCTACTGGACTCAAATAGAGCGGTGATACCCTGGCAGGAACATTCTATTTAGGATATATGACAACCACAAGTTTTCTTTTATGGAGAGAATAAAAAGCCACCGCTTACTCAAGTACTTAACATACTAAACCAAATATATTCACCAACTTCCCAGACAATGAAACAATGCTTCTCCTAGCAAGTTGCAATCATTCAAAAAGTTTTCTTCGGTTGATGGGAGAACACCATGCAACCTATTATTCATTTCCCAAAGCATTATGAAATACTCCATCTTATACACTACTTCTCATTATTTTCACTTCTCCGGACTTAATTCCCTAGAGCAGTAAAGTAGTGGTGCATTATGCATAATGTAATGGTAAAAGCCTATTGGCCTGTGGCATGGCAGCAACTGGTGGCTTTTGAGAATATTGTAGGTGGTCACCAATAAAAACCTGCTCTGATTAATACATTTTATCAGAGACTGTCCATTGCTTTTCCCAATTTACTAACCTAGAAGACTGGGATTCTTGGGCTTTTCCAGCTAAGGACTAGCTAAGCATGAATCTGTTTAGTATCCAATCCCAGATGTGGTTAGTTAGATTTTGCCATAAGTTGAAATAGTCCTGATTTAAGCCTTAAACTAAAAATGATGAAAATAAGCCAAAATATAAGCAAATTGCCGTATATTGCATGTTTTTGGCCGTCTCGTTGAAAATCTAGTGAGGTTTCAGGTGGGGTGCCCAATTTTGTGTGATTCATTCATTCCATGATATTTATTTATTTATTTATTTATTTATTTATTTGATTTATATCCCGCCTCTCTTCACCCAAAGGGGAACTCGAGGCGGCCAAACAATACAATAAAACGGTAACCTATACAATAAAATCAAAAACTCATTCACTCACTCAATCAACCACTAGAGGGAAGGGAAGGACAGATGATCAGGTCCATGCTTGTCAGCAAAGCCAGGTCTTCACGGCCTTGTGAAATACGACCAAGCTGGGATGGTTCTAATTTCTGTGGGGAGCAGATTCCAGAGGGACGGAGCCGCCAAGAAGGCCCTTGCCCGCGGTCCCGCCAGTCGACATTGTTTCGCTGAAGGTACCCGGAGCAGGCCCTCCCTGTGCAATCTCACTGGGCGCTGGGAGGCATATGGTAGCAGCAGGCAGTCTCGATATTTTAGATAGTTTGATGAAAATGAATTATTTTGGAGCGCCATGCCATTAGGAGAAGTTAGATGTGGCCACAATGCTTCTAAGTGTTACATTACTAACACCTAAACTGCTTTCCCAGAAAAAGCAGTGGCTCATATCAACAGAAAGGGTGGCTCCTCCTCCTCTTTAGTTTACATTTTGCTCTGATTCAGATGACCTGTAGTAGATTTCTCTTATTGGTACAATTTATGATTAGGGTTCGAATCCAAAGAATCCACAAAGTATCTGGTGGACATCACACTCCTACCCTACCCAAAGATTAAGTTTACACAGATACAGGTAGCTCTCGACTTACAAGCACAATCGTCCCCCAAATTTCTGTTGTTTAGTGAAATGTTTGTTAAGTGAGTTTTGCTCCCTTTTACAATATTTCTTGCCGCAGCTGTTCAGTGAATCACTGCAGTTCGTAAGTTAGTATCCTGGTTGTTAAGTGGAGCTGGCTTCCCCATTGACTTTGCTTGTCATAAGGTCTCAAAAGGGGATCACGTGATCTTGGGACAGTCCTAAGTATGAACCAGTGGCCAAACATCTGGATTTTGATCACATGATCATGGGGATGCTGCAAAGGTTGTAATTGTGAAAAACGATAGTAAATCACTCTTTTCAGGGCTGTTGGGACTTTGACCGGTCGCTAAAGGAACTGTTGTTAAGTCGAGGACTACCTGTACTTGATTTATGAGAATTCTTACTCACTTCTAGACTTCATGTCAGAACTTCAGGGAGTGGGAATTATTCTTTAAAGGTTATAAGCTCTATTTCTCCTTCAACAAACGTATTCTTACCTTCGGATTGGCTGTGCAATCTTGCTCCTAGGTATACTGCTTCCACCTATGGCCAGGGAAGGCCTAGGAAGACTACTACGAGTTACAATATTTGTGTTTGCAGTCTTGTTTGGCACTGGAATGCTTGTACTGGAGTGCATTTGCAAGCTGCTGTTGGACAACGCAAGGCCACTGCCGCTATTACTTCCTTGAACTGTTGGACTCACATAGGCCATAGCTTTGAGGGGCTGCCTGGCAGATATTGGAAAGTGTCCCACGCTGTGGACTCTGTGTTGAAGTTGCCCCGGTGAAGGAACTGTAAAGAGGAGAAATAGAACAGATTAACGGAGAGCTATAATTTAAGAGAAATGTAAACAATTCCTGACAGTGACTCCACATACTAACACGAGGAAGTAAATTATTTAAACAAATGTACTATATAAAAATGTAATCAGATGCTCAGTTATTATGTAATTCTTTCCTGTTGCATTTCACCCTTTTTTCTATGAAATTCAGGCATGTTTATCCATGGGGAAGGCAAAGGGAACAGATGAGGAAACATTTACTGTATCTAAGCCTGTTGGCAGACACACAAGTTGTGATGCAAATACTTAAGGGTGAGCTTTGTGTCATAATGACACTGCACGAGTCATCTTTTTGTAACCACAGATACTTAGGAGTTTGGGAAAATATTTTAAAGCCCTCACAGAGGAGAAAAGCTGAAGAAATGGTAGTTAACAACAGCACTCGATCAGACCATTTTGAAATACGTTTGGCAGGGGGGAAAAACAAGGATCAAACTAAAATTTTTGCAAGATGCAAGAATAAGAGGGGGCTTTGACGTACCAGATTGGGAATTGTACTACCAGGCAGCAGGGACTGATATGGATGAAAGAATGAATACAATTGAGAAATGTATGGTTATTGACATTAGAAGGCCATGACTTACAAACCGGCTGGCATTCTTTCCTATGGTACAAAGGAAGTAAGTCCCATGGTTATTTTAAGAGACATATGGTGAAAAATTAATTGTTGTTGATATGGGAGAAGATCAAGGAACAACATTGCTGGAAAATTCCGGGATAGCTTTCTTCAATTGAGGCAATTATACACCCTAACTTTATAAATCTGGGAAAGACTGTTAGATATAAAGATATTTTAACTGAAAATGGGGAAATAAAAAAAAAACAAGATTGGAGGGTGCAAGGACTAGATATAACATGGTATGCACAACTGCAAATACAATCAAGATATGAAAAGGATGTAAAACAATATGTTTTTATGTGGAACCCACTGAGTTAGATGAAATACTGACAAGGAAATACGAAAAGTTGATAACTAAACTATATGGATATTTATTATGATTTAAAGTAGCAGAGGAAGAAGTGAAAGAAACTATGAACACGACTTCCAGGGAGATTTCTGGTGATACTGGGCGCGAGTTACGTGAGCTCCGCAGATTCGCCCCAGGCCCACCGTTCCTTGAATCCCCCAAGGGGTCTGAATTCTCCTGGAGGGAGAATTCAGTGAAGGAGCGTGGAGTGAGAGGTAGAGGGGTTACGCACACACACCCCTCTCGCACCGTGAGCTCTAGCCAGGATCGGCAGGGACGGAGCCAGAAATGGCGCCCACTTAGCCTGGAAATCCCTGGGGAAAGTGAGTGCAGGAGGCAGAGGAAGCAATCCATCTGGAGGCGGGACCGGGTAAGCCAAGAATTTAAAGTGACTATGATCCCCAGAAGATACTTTAAATTGAGAAGTGGGCTGCAGCTGAGTTGAGAAAGTGGCAAAAGGAAATTTAGCAGCGTTTTAAGGAGAGGTCTATCTTCAAAGAGAGAAGGAACTCCAGAAAGGTGATTAAAAATTAATTTGGACTAAATTTGGATTAAATTGGATGGAACTTGCAAAGACCTCAACTGTGCTGCAAATAGAGCAAATAAAGGTAGGTATAGTGTCCGGGCAGGTGGGAGGGCCCAAATTTATTTTTTTATTTTTTATTCTATTTTATCTTTTTACAAAAGCTGACCAAATTTGTTCACTCACACTGGCTGACTTAACAAACAGTTCGCCCAAACAGGAGCGAACCAGTAGAAACCCACCCCTGGCAAAGTCAACTAGATGACTTCCATGCAAGGGTTTCTTCACACCTAACCCAATGTTTTAACTTTTAGATGAAACTGGATTATTTTTATTCAATCCTTAAAATTTATTTATTAATCTATTCAATTTCTATAGCCACCCATCTCAACCGACTGACTCTGGACGGCTTACAAACTTAGAATTGCCTGCAGGCATTCACTACAAAGCTTAAGGAAAAAGACAACCATTCGGTGTGCCTCTCACTGAATTGGGTTCCAAGTGTTCCAGCAAGATAGGAATACCATCGGCACAGAGCAACCAAAGGTCAATTCTGTGGCATTAAGAAAGCTGTAAGGAAGGATGGAAAAGCAAATTAGATACACATATACACATATTTATTTAGAAGACCCTCAAGATGTATTTAAGTACAAGATAACACAATAGGTTCTTGCTGCATCCATCTGACGTGCAAGATTAAAAAAAAGGAAGCTATAGACAACTATGATGGTAGAATAGGATTTTTTAAAAAATTATTCAGCTTGTACAGCCACCCATCTCACGTAAGTGACTCTTAGATAGGGTGGAAAACTTTTCTTTTAGACTGTGATAATGATATTTTGAAAGTCAACATCTTTTTTTAAAAAAAGTTGTTTCAGATGCAATCTTTCTCATATAAAACTCAGTCTGTGAAGAAAGAGAATATGAAATGGATGCATATTCTAAGAATATTGATGTAGTTCTTAGCACACATGAACAGCGAAGGCCGTAGTACGCATATCCTGACCGGGAAAATGAGGCGGGGTATAAATCAAATCAAATAAAAATAAAATAAATCCTGTTTATACAGATAGATTCCCTGAAATGCCTACAAAGGCAGTGCTTCCTGAAGGAAAATTTAAAGGAAAAAAAATGTTAATTTTAAATTACCAGATCAAACAGCATATTTATAGTGTTGCAAGTTCTGTTTAATACATTAACACAGGTAATACTGGTGTAACAATCAAAGATGCTGCTGCACAACATTTATTTATTTATTTATTTATTTATTTATTTATTTATTTATTTATTTATTTATTTTATTAGATTTATACTCCGTTTCACTTCCCCGGTCAAGGGGATGAATTTTATCCTGAAATGATGTGAATTTCTTCAGGGGTTCCCTAACATTTGGGGCTTCAGCTTTAAGAATTTATCATAGAACTTCTACAAATGACTTACCTGTTCCAAAAATTATTGCCATGACAGATGTAGCCATTAGAAATCAACGTTTAATAAATTTTCCCAATGTGTTATTCTAGATACTCCCTCCATTACCCTTGTTTATCTTTGTCCTTTTTCCATGCCAGTGAGCGTACTTCCAATTTAAGCACCCAAATGCTGCTACTCATTATTTTTATTCTGTAAAAAAATTATTTTGAACCTCATTTCAGCCCAGAAGCATTCCTAGATATGAAAATTATGCTGGCAGCATGCCAGTTTCCTATAAAAGAAATTAAAAGAATTCTTTAAAGTGTAAAAAGTCAGAGAGAGCATTGGACTGGGTGTAGCTCTCAGCATCATGTCGGGAAATAAAAGATGACAAATTGTCTAGAGAATATATTAAGCTAAATCTGAGTTCCTTTTTTTCTTCAATAGATTATATATCACTGTACTGTGTTTAAGTAAAAGTCAGTTGAAAATTTCCAGAAATAGCTTGAAATATTAGCTCCTTTCCCTGCAATTTCTTATGGATAGCAATAAAACAGTTATATAGTCTAAGAAATGATGGAACAAAATGGCGTAAATTAATACCATTGTCTAAATTTAGGATTTTTCATGAGAATTATTTTAGATGCTAGCAACTTGAGTAAGCAAAAGGTTACAATGCAATACCAGATGCCAGCAAAAGCTCACTCACATCTGTTAATGGTTGGGAATGAATGAGCAGACTGCATCTAGCGTGCTCTTTCATTTGACTTGTTGAGCTATTTTGTGGTTGTTTGAAATGGCTGAAATTCATTGAACTGTATCTATGTCCAGGGAATTATTTAAACAAAGAGCGCATATGTCAATTGTCTATGGGAATGGATAGTTTTTAGGTGAGAGGATAAATCAATAGAGTTGGCTTTTACTCTTGTTGCGTTTGTTAAGAGTGTTGAAATGCATCCCTAATGATCCATTGCATATTGTGACACCATAGACAACAGCTGATGAAACAGATTAAAAACTGGCTGAGATGTTCTCCTATTGTATAAGATAAAAAAAGAGATTATTTTCTGCTCCAGAAATTAAGGGGCAGACTCTACTGTAGAATAGCCTATGCCAAAAGTAGCCAATGAAGAAAACTGAAATCTTTGGACCAGTAAATGAAATAGATCCAGCTCACTTCCTGCCAAAATATTCTTATTGGTAGAAAGAGGAGAAGAAGAAACATTATGGTGTTTATAGACCCCTGTCCACCTTTCCAGAGTGTTAAAGGATACACATTTCAGAGCTGATTTAGTGCAGTTATAGACAATTATAGAGAGAATGGGAACTTTGTGGTATACTACCATAAAAAATTAATAATAATTTCCTTCCCCCCATTGTTAGTAGATAGGAAGCCGTCTTTTTCCAGGAGACTAGATCAGTGATGGCTAACCTTTTCAGCACCAAGTGCCCAAAGCACACACACACATCCCCAAAATGCAACTTGCATCTGTGCCGCACATGTGCACCCCGCCCCCTCATGTGTATGTGACTGCTGTGTGTGCGCTCCCCGCATGCACATGTGACCCCTGCATGTGCTCTGCTCCCTGCGCATGTGTAGCAGAGACCCGAAGACCAGCTGGCTGGTGGGAGGCGCACACACACATGTGTAGCAGAACTGAGCTGAGGCAACAGTTTGTGTGCCCATAGAGAGGGCTCTGCATGCCACCTCTGGCACGAATGTCATAGATTCGCCATCACAGGACTGGTTAGTCCCAAACTATTGTCCAATTAGAAGGCACTAACTAGATTGCTGTGAAGTCCCTGTGAAGTGAGGAATTTTGAATTATATCAGATTATTTCAAGAAACATATTTGTAGACTGTTCAGTGTTGCTGTGGAGTTGGGCAGCTTCAAAGCTAAATAAATAATAGGACCCAAATTGGTATTTTCCAGATTATATCATGATTTCACTCTCATTTTATATTTGAACTGTTTCACATATGCACATAGTTTCTTTTCAAAAGGCATTAAAAACTGACCTTTAAAAATATCATCTCCGAGTGGTTTACAGTATATGGATATTGACCATCTTTTTTAAAAAAATCACTGCCCTATTCACCACAGTAATTTTATTTAAAATGTACTTATTCTATGTGTGTGCAGTGCTTGCCTCCTAGCAATTTGTATACTGGTAAACACAGTGTAAACCCAGTCCATGGGACAGTGCTTTTTAAAATGATGGCAGCTGCCAAGAACATCAGCAATAGCTGGCTTAATTGAGCTTGCTCTATTAAACCAGCAAAGTTCTTCTATTTAACACAGATAGAATAGCAACACTTTATTTTTTACCCATGTTTAATGATCTGTTGACATTGGGTGACGTCCAAATTGAATTATTATTATTTATTAGTGTATGAGGAGAACATGATAGAAGAGAAGTAAACCCATATATACAGTCCACATAATTCTAAGTAAAACTTCTATGGGGGTACAGTAGTGGCCTCATAACTGGATGTGCAAGTAAGCTATCCCAGTGACCACCTCTGGCATTGCTTCATGCAGATCGTCTAGGGAACCAGAGAATGCATGTCATGGTCAATCTTGTACAATGTGTTTTGCAGTTTGCATATGAGCACCACAATCCAAACAAGGGGAATCTTCCCATCCCCACTGATACAGGGCAGAGGCACTTATTCCATATCTATCATATCTAATTCTGTCCAATTTCATTTAGACAAAGCGAGGCAGATCAAAACTAGGTGGTTTGGCGGAGGGATCGCTAATGGCCATAAGAATAATGACCTTGAATCATTCCTCTGTCAAGGCATTCTCTGGGTTAAACTGGGTAGATGTTAGGAGAATACCTGTGAACAATATTTATTTGTTTGTTTATTAAATTTGGATTTTTTGCAAACAGAAGTAACAAACAAGTAATGAAGTAACAAACAAATAAGTAAGTGTTATTCCCACAAACTCACGCCCAGCACTAACCTAGTCAACGCATTACATAAACCTTGAAAGCAGGCAGCTGATTTCCTAAGAGCCTTGAGGGCTTTCTGTTACAATGGAAACCTACAATTATTTTTTGCAAGCACTGATATCAACAACAGCAATACAAAAATGTTGCTTCAATTACAGATTTTTCTGAAAACAGGACAGCCATTTTCCTGATTTATGCCATTTTTGTCCTTTCCTGGCAGATACCTGCTGAAAGGCAATTGTATGTAAGAGGGAGAAATGTTTGAGTCAGGCTTTCTATTAAAAACAAAAAGCTATAGATTTAGCAGGTGCAATTGTGGAAATGTTGTACTATCACAGCAGTCTCCAACTTTTGAGGCTTGGCTTGGTGATGGAGGGGGAGATGGGAACTGGGCTGCGCCAGTGGCAGGCCAGCACATATGCATGCAGCTTGACTTGTGCAAGCAGCAGGCCGCGTGCACACATACAAGTGCCCGCTGGGTTACAAGTTGAGCTGCACATGCACTCTGGCCAGCCATTCGTGCGGCCCAATTCTGAATAGGCCACAACCCAGTAGTGGACCATGGCCTGGGGGTTGGGGACTCCTGTACTGTCACATTATGCTAAATTGTCTTCTTGCTTTCTGCCCCCAAAGGAGTGGATTTTCAGTGACCCTTTAATCAGACAGCAGGACAAGTGCCTCTCCATCACCTCCTTTTCCACTGGCTCACAAGTCACAGTCGAGGCATGCAACCAGAAAGATGGCAGACAGGTACAGTATTACATGGACTTCACTGACACTTGAGTTGCCAGGCTATTCTAGCCTTAACTTCTTACAATGCTTTTGGAAGGATGATTCACAGGATCTGAAGATGAGAAACCATCTCTGATTCTTGTTATATGGTCTGATATATGGTCACCTGTATCCTGTTATACATGGTCTAAGCCATGGGTGGGATTAAAAATGTTAGCAACCAGTTCTCTGCCCAGTTGTTGGGTGGCCGTGGCCATGGTGGGCGTGGCCTAGTCGGCGTCCTGCACCATGGTGGGGAGGGTGTTTTTGCCCTCCCCCAGCTCCAGAGGCATTCCTAAAGCCTCTGTGTGGGTAAAAACAGCCTCCCCAGGCTCTGGAGACCCTCCAGAAGCCAGAAACAGGCCCATTTCCAGACTTCTGGAACTTCCAGGAGGCCCGTTTTTCACCCTCCCCGAGCCTCCATGTGGGCCCTGCACTTACCTGGGATCCAAAATGGGCCATGTGGAAACTCCTGGGAGGGGAGGGCCGGGGTGGCAGGGGCCAGTCACTGAACCAGATGTAAAATTAACATCCAGTTCACCCGAACCGGTCCAAACCAGCTGAATCCCATTCCTGGTCCAAGCCTTTTACCAGAAAAAACACTTGATAGACTTGCTGTGAGTAAATTGTTCTCTCTTATTAGCCCTGAATGGTAATGTGCAAGAACTTTGCAATCTGCTTCAGAGTTCACTGAAGTTGGGATTGGTGTGATGCCGTAAACGTTCTTCCTCTTGATAGAGCATTAGAGGCAGGCTATTTACTTGTTTTAGTGAAATGTAGGGAAAGCAAAAATGATGCGTGTAAAAGCCACCTGGAAAAGATACACATTCAAATGCATTAACTTGATAAAAAGAGCATCTTAGTAGAATGGCAAAGCCGATCATCTGCCTTTCATTCCTAACTTCCCCATTCTTTAGTAAGAATGCACGAATGCAGTATTCACAAATGATCCCAGACATTTTGCTAGAGGGGACCATCGGAGAATAGCTGCAAAAAGAAATCACAATTCTATGGCTTTTCTATAGATTAGGCTTTTCAATCAGTTATTCTCCAGATGATTTGGATTAGAACTACCATCAGCCCCAATTAGCAGTGGCCAATGGAAAAGGCACATAATAGTTGTAATCTTACAATGTCTGTAGGGGCATAGGTTCTTCATTCCTGAACTAAGAAAAATATACAATGAATTAAAACATTTTTTAAATGTAATGTAATTGGAAAGGAGTGAGGAACAACCAGGTTGATGTCTGGACTGTTTTTTTTTAATGGGGCTATCATATGAGTACTATATCATGCTTTGCATTTTTCTTCATAAACTATTCTACTTTGTCTATGGAAGTTGATATAACCCCAAAATCTGGGTACCAAAGTGCAGTCTACTCTGGAAACATATAAAAGAACAAATGATAAAAGCTAATAATTCTTTAAAAATCACAGTATATTACAAACATTAGGAGTGTTTCACACAATTAAAGACAAATGCTTATTGCATCCAAACAGTTCTGAAGCAATGAAGTGGGTTGCTTTTTTGTAGAATATCTTATATTTGGGGGGAAATGATTCCTGTACCAGAAGAACAGACTCAAATAAAGACATATGGTTTTCTGCTTTTACTGTGACACTATATGCATATGGAGAACTAATGTAGGCAACGTTTTTAACCTTGAAACTCAAGTTTCTGAAATTAAGTGTTCAATGTTGGCGAGGATCTTTCTGAGAGAATTTATGTATCACATTTATGTAGCCACCCACTGCACAGAATGTGAAGTAATAAAAATGCATCATAAAAACTAAAAAAAAATGTACAATTAAAAACATCAGTCAAAGATACCAACAACAATGTAGCAGAGAAAGCCATTTTCAATCAGCCACCATTTCCCACCGCTTCCTGATATATAATTTCCTCAAGAATTAGGTAGGGTACGTCATGGTAGGCCTTCATTCAGAAGCCATTATATCATTAAAGAACAAATTGGTGCCTGCTAGTAATGTCATCCTATTCTTCCCCAGAATATCCTTCAAATGTTAGTGCATTCTGATAAAGCATAATTCCAGTTCCATACTGGAGTGTTATTGTTTTTTAAGGCACCTCTAGCATGTAGTTCCTAAGAAAGGTTTGTGGCTGTTGTAGTTAATACCATATGCAGCAAAAATACAATTTATGAACCTCTAAATGGCCTTTAGAAAAAAATTTAAAAGCAAATGAAAGAGGTGGTAAGAACTGCCTTAAATTGCATCCTAGTAATGTAGCAAATGCAATAAGAACATTTGATTTTAATCCTATACACAAAGAAAAAGAGTCTTGATTCCTGGTACTGCAAGCTTTCCTGTAGCTTTTAATTACTGTGGTAAGCTCAGCACCTCCTGTTAAAATGGCACTTATCTGTGATTGTCAAACAACTGTGATTAGCTTGATATTAAAATTAGAAACCTTTTTGATCTAGTTGCTAGCAAACTTTAGGAATTATGAATGGTCCATTCTTTAGATCCAACACTACCAATTCTTTCAAGACATTTTAATCAATTGTGGATCTTAGAAGAATTAAACAAATACTTTTATGTTTTTAAAATCTTTAAAACCACAACCAAGCAGATGTTCACCGAGAGAGATGGCTAATGTGAGGTATCTCCAAAAGCTGTTACAATACACATGACAAGAAAGCTCTCACAGATGGATTTAGGGGTTACAGAAGTTCCCCTGACTGGGGAAATGAGGTGGGGTATAAATCTAATAAAAATAAATAAAATAAAATAAAATCTACCCTGCAGGTAATTGCTACATGTGTACTAGCCAGCCTTTGAAGTAGGCCTCCAAAAGCCTCTTAAGACCTTTCACAGAATCTACTTTGCAGGCTGCAGTGAGGAATCTTGCAGCAAGAGCTGATGTGATCCTTTGGTTTTTTAAACAACTGACACTTTGCTGGTAATGCTTCCTACCACTCAGAGCTGATTTTTTTTATAAAGCATGATATCAAGTCACACCTCCACTTGAGGACAGAAGCTTGCAATTTCCAAGATGGACCAGGAGAAACTATCTCAGTTGATTGGAGGCACACATTAGACATAAGCCACCATTTATAACCATTTGTCTGGATCCAGGGGTGGGTTTCTAGGGTTTGGCCCGGTTCAGGTGAACCATTTGTTAAATTTAGCTACTGGTTTGGGTGAAGCGTTTGATAAATTTAACTACCGGTTTGGTGAACCAGTAGCTGGACCCACCCTCCTACCCATACACTTATAGCTTACCTTTTATTTGCTTCTTTTGAGCAGCTAAGGTGTGGCAAAGCTGAAAAACAGCTGATCTGTGCTGCCATGCCAATCAGCTGTTTTTTGGCTCTGCTGTGTGTCAGCTGTTGTTTGGCCCTAATTTGATGAACACACAAACAAACCGTTGTTAAACTGGTAGGAACCCACCCCTGTCTGGGTCCATATTTTATGCTGAGCTACAAAAAAGCTAACTCCATTATGGCTTCCAGCAAGTGTAAACCCAGCCACTAAAAAGTGAAGGAAAGGTAGTTTGGAAGCTTGGGAGCCACTATAGTATTATCTAAAAATGCTCCTGCAAATCAGGGAAGCAAACAAAGTCAATTTCAAAGCTGATTTCAAAGCCAATTTCAACCGTAATCAGGGAGGGTAATGTAGATGGAGAGAGGCATTCATATAAACCATGTAGGTCTTGAATATGCATAGAGACAGCTGATTAAGCTGGTGTGCAGATGTCCAATATCTGGTCAATTATATTTTCACCTAGCTTCAATTTTTCAGTCGATTTCAGAAGCATTACCATGAAAAGTGTTATGCTAATATAATTTGGAAATACCTAACACATGGATAATTGCGGCTTGGTCTGGCTGCAATTATCTTCACTAATTAAAAAAAGCACCCCTCATTTATGCCATTAACTGGGCTTTTCCACATATGATCATATTCAAGATTACTTCCAGGTTTCTCATCTGAATTTCCAGGGAAAGTAGAATCCCTTTGACACCACTGTCCAGATTAATTGACTTTGTGGCCCATCACACATATTGCAGATTGATTTTCCTCATACTTTCCAATACCCTATCCATATTCAAATTGAGATATCACTTTCCTGGAAGATTTAGGTGAAGAAAAAGGACAAAACTACACAATCACTCACACAGACATTGAATCAAAGTCCAGAGCTCTGAAAGCTCTACTTTTCTCCCCTTAGTCCAAGTGACAGAATCTATCAGTTTTTGAAATTACAGCATCCAGGAATAATCAGAACCATTGAAGCACTGATTTCCGAGCACAGACTGGTATTAAGCAAGCAATATGTCTTACATTTACTCTTATGTGAGTGTTATTCTTTTCATATACCATATGGTCTCCACCATGGAAATATCATCTCTGGAAAATATTAAGGCAAGGACTAGCTACAATACAGAAACTGGATTCCTAGATCATGGCAGTGGGCTCTGTCTATTGACTTTCTTATTCCCTTAATTTTTTTCCCTATTATTATATAGAAACCACGTGATATACCCCACCCCACCCCCAAATCATTTTTCCTACTATCTTTTCAGCATCCCATGTTGTTTATAATGTTCTCAAAGCTCCTACCCCAATATCAGTGCAGGAATTCAAGAGCAAACTGATATAGTGCTGTCTCAATTGGTCTGGAAGTGGAATTGGGTCAAAGCTGGTAACAATGTGCAGTCATGTCTGTTTTTATTATCTTCTCTTTCATCCACTAGGGAGCAAAGAAAGGAGATTTGCATGTCATGTTATGGGTCTCACAAGGGTCTAATCATTCCCCTATGCTGTTCAGTATTTGCATGACAGAGGGCATTTGAAATGTGACATCACCTCTATTTTTCTCTTTTTAACTGTAGCAGGTCTTCATAGTTGCTTAGAACTAGGGATGAAGTCTGGCAGACTAAAAATGAATTTAGATGAAATGGAGGTACTGGGTTTAGAAATTAGAAATTTGCCAGTTTTTTTAATGATGCAGGACTCACTCTCATTCCCAAAAAAACCATCTGTATCACTTGGGATTCTCCCTAATTTCTGTCTCTTGCTAGGAATGCAGATGATCTCAATAGTATGGAATTTTTAAAAGATATATTCCTATTTGAATTGGAGTAAAATAGCTTGGATCCATGCACTTTGAAACCTCTTTTGAGTTTTATACTCTATATGAGATGGTTTAAAAGCTGAAAATGATACAGAATACAGCTGATAAATTGTCAAGCGGAGAAGTAAAATAAGAGTAGGTGACAAGGGGAGCCTTGGTGGCTCACTGGTTAAAATGCAGTATTGCAGGTTAACTCAGCCAGGAGTCAATCCTGAGAAGCTCAAGGTTGACTCAGACTTCTATCTTTCGGAGGTCAGTAAAATGAAGACCCAGACTATTGGGGGCAATATGCTGATGTTGTAAATCACCCAGAGAATGCTGTAAAGCACTATGGTATGGTATACAAGTCTAAATGCTAAATGCTACTGCTATTGCCACTTGTGTTGGCTGCCAAAGTTATATCAAATCCATAAACAAAATAGAAGTTAATGTTCTTGTAATGAAACAGGTTTTACTGAAACAGAAGCTGCCCAAAGGAGAGAAAAAAACGTCTAATTTAGGACTAGAAAGGTTGAAGTCCCTGGAGGGAACCTGCATCGTCACTGAATTCCAAACTATTTTTCGAGAGATCTCAGTGTTCAGTGATCTATCCACCTTCCCTGGATAATTCCTTGACCTCCTGTTCATTTCCATTCAGTTTTGTTTTCTGATCTGTTTTCCCCTCGCCTGCTATTTCTGCTGAAAAGAGGATACATGTGTGTGTGTGCAGATAAAGGATCAATCAATTTTATAAATTGGATGCCTTATTTTACAGGCAATTAATTTAATCAGTAGTTACCAACTCTATCAATATTGTTGCTTCTTTTATTCCTGTCATTTTCTGAATATGGTTTCTGATCAGTATGTGGACATGCACACACAATTAATCACATTTATAGTGAGGTAGGGAATTCTCCAGAATTGATTTAAGCTCTGATTGATAACATAGAAATTTAGTGTGTCCTTCTAATATTTATTTATTTTTTATTCTGCCCTGGAAGATTGGGAGAAGTCTCCTATATTCAGGAGGGTAAATTTTGGTAAATACCACAAATATTGTAATTACAATGTAAACAAAAGATGTTGAGACTTTAGAAAGAGTGTAGAGAAGTTCAACAAAGATGATTAAGAGAGTGGAGGCTAAAGTATACAATGAATGATTGTAGGAACTGGGTATGTCTAGTTCAGGAGTGTCAAACTCAGGCCCACAGGCCAGATGTGTCATGTGCTGGTCCCACCACCACCCAATTTATCGAAGGGAGGGGAAAGTCCCGATACGTCATGTGACGATGCCATGACAATGAGAGTTTGACACCCCTGGACTAGACTAACAAACAGAAGGAATAGGGAGTGACATGATAGCAGTCTTCTAGTATTTGAGGGGCTGTTACAGAGAAGAGGGAATCAAGCTATTCTCCAAAGCATCTGAAGGCAGGACAAGAAGCAATGGATGGAAACTAATCAAGAAGGGAAGCAACCTAGAGCAAAGAAAAAATTTCCTGACAGTTAAAACAATTAATCATTGGAACAACTTGCCTCCAGACGTTGTGAGTGCTCCAACACTGGAAGTTTTTAAGAAGAGATTGGACAACCATTTGCCTGAAATGGTATAGGGTTTCCTGCCTGATCAGGGGGTTGGACTATAAGATCTGCAAGGTTCCTTCCATTCTATTCTATTCTATTCTATTCTATTCTATTCTATTCTATTCTATTCTATTCTATTCTATTCTATTCTATT
>JANHGC010005484.1:323213-335057 GCA_027560395.1 Boaedon fuliginosus | reverse complement strand
TTCGGGAATTGGGCGGTATAAAAATGTAATAAATAAATAAATAAATAAATAAATAAATAAATAAATAAATAAACAGAAGTTTTGGGCTCCGCTGCGGTCGTAAGTCGAGGACTACCTGTGGCCGGCGCGGGCGCGCGCGCGCGCCTCTACCCATTTCCTATCTCTACGGTTTCACGCCGCCTGGGTCCCTCGATTTGCCTTGACTCCCTTTGTTTGCGACATCGCCTGACATCTCCGTAAAGTAAGAGGTGGGCGGGGCGGGGGGGCACGACCGGCGGGAAAACCCTGCGCGTGCGCGCTGCCGAGCGGGGAAAAGGAGGAGGAGGAGGAGGGCGGGGCCGCATTGGCGCGAGCGGCTTCGGGTCTCTGTCGCGGGGAAAAAAAAAAAGCGAGCCGCTGCCACAGGCAAGAGATGGGCCTGCTGGAGCTGTGCCGGGAGGCCTTCGGGGCGGGCGACCTGTACCAGGTGCTGGGCGTGAGGCCGGAGGCGTCGGCCAATGAGATCCGCCGGGGCTACCGCAGGGTCTCCCTCCGGGTGCATCCCGACCGCGCTGACCCGGCTGATAAGGAGCGCTCCACCCGGCATTTCCAGGTAGAGGCGAGCTCCGGGGGCGGGTAATTGCCCATTGAGCCCCCTGTCTGTTACCGCGGGGGTGGGGGGGAGTTACTTTGGACCAGTGCGGGGATGGGAGACCACCAGGAAATCCCAGGGCTAGTCTCGGAAGTTAAACAACAACACACACACGCCTCTTGGAAGAAGCAGGGGCAAGATGCCGTGAAGAAAGCCGCGGGGACGGCTTCCTTTGGCCCCCTGAAGTTGAACTCCGGGGAAAGCCCTAGAGCCGGCCTCTCCAACCTTGGCAACTTTTAAGACTTCTAGGAGTTGAAATCCCACAAGTCTTAAACGTTGTCAAGGTTGGAGAGCCCGGCTCTAGAGGCGGCAGCCTTGGTTAAACCTCGGTGAAAGCTAACCTGGGACGGACCCCGTAGTTAGCGAGGAGACCAGATTGGGAAGCTTAGCTTATTCCAAATGCAGGGCAAAGGCTCTTCTCCTTCTGTACTGATGATATTTGCAAGAAGAAGAAGAAAGGCAGGTGTAAAATACAAGAAAACCCATGTTAGTTAGCCAGGGCAACAGTACTACAAAGCCCATGTTGCGAGGATCGCAAAGGCCATACTGCTTGGCCCCTCTGTACTTTAGCCTGAGACAGACTACGTTGCACTTTGGGGGTAGCCAGAGAAATATAATAGAATATAAATATTGGATGTGTAGCTGGTTAGCAAATAAGCCTTCTTATTTGAAATTTGAAACAGGAAGCATGTCCTCTGCGATGTCTTGCCTGCCAATTCCCACGAGTTAATTTTAAAGACAAACGTTTCGGTAACTTGGCTTACGGCCTGTTTTGGGCTTCTGCCTATAGTATTGGTACCTCTAGTTAAGACCCACTGCATACAGAACTATTTATGCCTCCTGACCCACCCACCCCACAACCCCATATAAGCAGCAAGGGGAAACAAAAATTGACTTCGCCAGGAACTTTTCACAAGATTCTTATAGTGGCCTGGCCTATCTAATTACAGGACAGGTAGTCCTCGACTTACACCACTTCCTTTAGTGACCGTTCAAAGTTACTATGGCACTGAAAATGTGACTTACGATTGGTTTTTCACAGTTACAATCTTTGCAGCATCCCTATGGTCATGTGATCAAAATTCAGATGCTTGGCAACTGGTTCATATTTATGACCATTGCCGTATCCCAAGGTCATGGGATCCCCTTTTGTGACCTTCGGACAAGCAAAGTCAGTGGAGAAGCCAGATTCACTTAACAACCTCATTGCTCACTTCTCAACTGCAGTGATTCACTTAAAAATGTGGCAAGAAAGGTCATAAAAACAGGGCAAAACTCACTTAACAAATGTTTCACTTAACAACGAAAATTTTGGACTCAGTTGTGGTTGTAAGTCGAGGACTACCTGTATTACCATCCTGTGGTTTTGATGTTTGGCTTTGAACTGTAGGCTGCTCAGAATTAAATGAAGCAGCATAAATGTGCTTGCAATAAATATATTAAATTGTTATTTTTATAAAAAAAAGTATACATCTAAAGAACAGACCATAATTTTGAAGATTCAATTGTTTTGTTTTAAAAAGAGTTTAAAAATTATTACTTTAAATTCTGCTTACTTAGAGAGCCCCCAATTACAAATTGATACGTCTTCAGTAGTAGATTTACTATTAGAAAGAATTATGATAATGTAACATTCTTTATCCTAAAACAGGCCCTTTGGAAGAGGCAGGAGGAAGGGAGCAGGCCATTTATTGAATTATTGATTTGTCTGCATTCTCCTAGATCCTGGGAAAGGTTTATGCAGTACTAAGTGATGAGGAACAGCGGGCACTGTATGATCAACAAGGGATCGTGGATGAGGAATCAACTGTGTTGACCCAAGATTGTAACTGGGAAGAATACTGGAGGTTGCTGTTCAAAAAAGTGGGTGGTTGTTCTTTACTGTATTCTAACTACATAATTGAATTGGCAGAATTAATATTTCCAGGGTAACGTTTTGTACTGTGTAAGGTTTGCATAATACATCATTTTATCATGGACTTTTATCATAGCTAAAGCCAGTTGCCAAGATTCTTTTTTTTTCTCCATGACTTCATTGTTCCTGACATGGGCAGCAAACAAATTGAATAAAGAAGGCTTCGTGAAAGCTATAATTAAAGAGAAGCAGTTCTGATAATTCTGGAGTTTTATATAAATGGCAGAAATTATTAATGTTTAAATCCATTTTTGCCAATATACAAGTAGCTTGTACTTTTTTTTACTGTGAACCCTAAAAATCCTGAAGTTACTAATGAACATGGGCCTTGCATGTGAACTTCCCAGACTTATAACACTAGAATCTCCAAATCGAGCAGGAAAATATTCAGCTCAAAGCTCACAGGAGCTGCTGGCAAGCACTGCTGAACTGGATAAATTGCTGACTTCACTTAAATTGAAATTGTTCTCTGGTTCTAGACGCCGCGTATACAGACTACCTTCTTTCATAAAGATTTGGTTCAGATGAGCTTGAATGATAGAAAAAGAAAAACCTTTTAAATAACAGCGAATGTAGAATGTACAAAGTATATCTAACCTGAGCTTGTAAAAAAAAAGTGTCTTAATTTTTTTTTTAAATCAACTAGATAACTGTAAAAAACATTGAAGATTTTGAAAAGAAATACAAACATTCCGCGGAAGAGCTGGAGGACGTTAAAGCCGCCTATGAAGACTTTGAAGGCGATATGGACAAAATCATGGAATCTGTGCTGTGTGTAGATTATACAGATGAACCAAGAATAAGACAGATTATTCAACATGCTATTGATTCTGGAGAACTTCCGTCTTATAAATCCTTTGTAAATGAGTCAAAGAGAAAAATAAATGCAAGAAAAAGGAGGGTAGGTTTAACTGATAAGAATTATTAATAGCGCTTGTAACACTAAATATAATTCTAAATTTATCGGTGTATGTAGCATCCATCATTTATCTTTACTTTATAATCCTCATGTTTTTAAATCAAGATGGGATTTTTAAAAGTGACTAATCCCCTTATCTTTTGTATTATCTTACATTCTAGTGATTTTTTTAAGAAAAGTTTTTCTAAAGCTATGGACATAATAAATCTAAACTTAGTAGTCAATGACATGTACAGAACACAGTGTTTATTTGAAGATTACTAAAACAGTTACTGCATTCTTGAGGATTCACTTTATCATAAGTTCATGTGTGACTTTGGCCAGCTTGATTCAAAGAATGGTTGCTGTGGGAATATTTCCTTAAATGCTAAATAAATTGCAGTTGGTGGTTTCGATTAGGAAAGAAATTGATAGTTCATTTCAGTGTTGTTGCCGTTTCAGGCAGAAAAGGAAGCTAAAGAGGCAGAAGAATCCAGAGAACAAATGGGACTTGGTGAAGGAGATGATGATCTGAAAGTATTAATTCAAGTAAGGTTATAGAATATAGATCCTTGGGGGTAAAAACTTTTCTAAACTGATTAAAGAGTTCAGAAAATGTCAAAATAAAATTCAGCATACAGTGACTCATATTGGGACAAAGAATTTTACTTCTTGATACATGGTAGAGGTTCTGAATTGAGCTGTAATTGTCCTATGCAAAACACAGCAATAATCTCCTGGGAATCTGTTTCTGATCTTCGTAGCATATTTAATTAACAGGTATCTTGATAACAGTAGCTCATAGATGTTATAGTTTTTTTCCTTTATAATATTTAAACAGTAGTTTTGATTCTTTCATCAATCTTACTGTAAGTCTATATATTTTAAATACTTTTAACATAGATGCTATTGTACAGTTTCTGAATTATTTTGATAAAATGTACACCCTCATGTAATGACCCCAATCTGTTCAATTAACTTTGTCATTAAGCAAAATGGTAGCTAAGCAAATTGTGACTGAGATACTGTAGAGATTGCTGGTTGCTGCCATCACATTCAGATAAGGATCTCTAGTGTATTTTGCAGCGTTATTCTCACTCCTAGAGTATATTCTCTGGTGTAAAAAATTGGTTTAAGTGTGTGCATGGCTTAAGAAAATTACTTTTTTTACTACCATTTATTACCATATTTGCAAATGGTCACTACCTGAGGTAGTAGTTGCTAAGTGCCAAATGTAATGCTTTTTATAACAAGCTAGTATTTTGGGTTTTTTAACCAACTTGTTTTTATTCCATTTAACAGAGCAGAATGGGTAGTAGAAAAAAGGAAATGGAAGATTTGGTGGCTCGGATGGAAGCAAAGTACGCAAACAAATCCAAAAAAGGAGGAAAAAAAGCAACCGCTAAAAAATGACTGGTTTTATGAATGATCTTCATTTACCTTCACTTTCAGCAATTAATTGATGTAAAGAAAAAAATTGCAGCAGGATTTTAGACACAGTTAGCAAATTTCCAGCAAAATAGATGCGAACGTTAACGTTTTAGAGGAAGATTTTCTGCACAGAAAACTTGATCAAAACCTTACTATACTATATTTCTGTAAAATAATATTGTTCACCCGTTGAATGTAAAACCTTTAAAATTAAAAAAAAAAACAAGCAAATTGTTAAACTTCTGTTTTCAGAAGGACTCTAGATTTTAAACATTTCTAACAACTCTACAAGTAATTTTAACAGTGCTGCATGAACTGAAATCTTTACTGATGTTAATGCAGTGAGATTGAGATCTGGAAGGGAACGATTAACATGCATGTATCAATGTTCTTGAGGGTTTGAATTGTCTGGATATGTGTGACCTAAAGGGTGTGCACTGTCCTTCTGGCTTATGTATGTTCACAGCTGGGGATCAATCTTTAAACATCTTACCTCTCAAATTCTGTTCTGGAAGGGATGCTGGCTGTGTCAAAACCCATATCCAACCAGTTTGACAGGCTCAAACCCAGGTTGGCCAGGATGGGAAAAGTAATACTTACCTTACCTTTCTAATCATACCTCTTCAAATATCTCTAAAAACATTAAGCAAAATATGCCCAGCCAATACAAACGCGGCAAGACTGTTACTGTAAGATCAGATAGTCGGCAGGTTGAGAGCAATATTATATTATTATTATTATTATTATTATTATTATTATTATTATTATTATTATTATTATTATTATTGGATTTATATGCCGCCCTTCTCCCTAAGGACTCAGGGCAACTCACAACAGTAAAAACCTTCAATACAAATACAAAATTTTAAAACAAAATTTAGGAATGAGAGCTGTGGTAAGAGCAAAAACAATGCACTGGAAGATTGCATAATTAACAGCCAGCTACTCAAAATGCAATTCCAGTCATTATTTTCCAAGCATAAAAAAATCTGATTTTAAACAATTATTTCTTATGGCTATCTAGTCACTAGTCTGGCATGCCAGAAACTGAACCATGAAAACAAGCAAAGCCCCATTCACAGGATGGAGACAACTCATGAAACCAGCCCCCCACCCCACCCGGTCCGTGGCCAAACCTCTCCGTAGAATTGGTCCCTGATGCCCAAAGGGTTGGAAACCGCTGTAATAGATTCTGAATGACCTACAATAGGGGTCCCCAGTCTACATCATGCCAGAAACGACCATGCAAACAAACCCCTGTCCAAGTGATGCAGGCAGTATACAAAACCACGTCCCCTCCGGTCCACGGAAAAACCTCCACAGAACTGGTCCCCGGTGCCCAAAAGGCTGTGGCTCGCTGACTTACAATATCAGAATATATAATGGCAGCAAAGGTTAACAGCTCACGTTAAAACAATGAACGCAACACACTAACCCCAGTCCTGAGAACGTTGACTATGGAGAGGAAAACCAGGGTGACCGTATGACCTGGATTCCCAGGGCTGTAATCCATTGGAGCACCTTACTGATTTTCAGCGGCAAAGCTTCCTAACCATTGAGAGACAGCACAAAAGCAGACTTGATATATTCCAAAAGCCTAGGCCTTTCTTCCATTTCTTAAGAGAGTAAGTATCTGCATTCATGGTATTCCTCAGCCAGATGCATCATTTCCCCTATCCATTTAGTTTTTCGCTAAATCCGTATGTAGTAAAAGGTTTGTGGCTTCTTCATTGTATGAAACCTAATTTTATCTTTCTCATAAAATTACAGTTGAAAGAGTGGCTTGATATTATGCATAAACTCCCTTTTTTGAAACCAGAACTAGTTGCATCCTGAAAAAAAAAACCCAGCTTCTATTTCTTGATAGAGGCAACGTTGCTTAAAATGTCATTCGGGCAGTTTATTCTTCCTAAGCAATACATTTTTGTATGCCTGCTTTATGGAGGAGTGAAGGAAACCAGCATGCCCAACTCAGAGTAAGGAAGCAAGTTTAGCTGTTAAAACCAGGAAAATTGCAAACGGGAACTTGATAAAATCCCCCCAAAAGTGGGTCTGTAACCAATTTTTCCTATTGAGGGAGCCTCTAAAAACACCATAAAATAACCTCCAGTAGTATTTTCTAAGAGGAGAAAATCTTCTGGTTATTTGCTGTAGAACATTAATAAAACTTACTGTGTTGTTACTGTTGAGTATAATTGGGAAAATCGGGATTTCTTCAGATCTTGAGTCAGCAGGCTAATCGTGCTGCTTGATTGTATGGGAGGCGCAATAGCTACAAATAAAAATGCCCTGATGGCTGAAACAGAAAATTTAAGGCAATATTGATATCATTAAAGGAACTCCAAGTGGCAGCTCCAAGAGCAGCAAGTTTTCTTTAGCCACTTTCATACGGTATGAAACATTACAGCAGCAGAGAGACGGGAGTGTACTTGAGGAGTTGCCTCTTCCCAATCACATCCACTCATCCAATCAAGTCCAGCCGGAAGGAATGTCATCTGATGGGTCCCAAGAGGAGAGCCTTTTCTGCTGTGGCTCCTGCCTTTGGAACATCACTGCCTCTGATGTCAGATTGGCCCCAACCTCGCTGGTCTTCTGGAGAAGCCTGGGGATCTGGTGACATGCACATAGAGTCTACAAAGGGGCTGTACTGCTAGGGAAATTGAGTGTGCTTGCTTGTAAATTATGGTTTTTTATACATTTTTTAAAAAGCTTTTAATGATTTTTCTTACAATTTTTGGTTATTGTGTTGTATTGTTTTGTGCTTTTTAACTGTAAACTGCTCAGAGTCACATATACGAGTGGCTATGTAAGTTTCCCAAATAAATAGATACTAACTTTTCTGAGTGACCCTGAGCTGGCGCTTCTCAGCCTACCCAGTTACACAGGATTGCCTTGAAGTTAAAACTACATAGCACACTTGCCCACCTTGAACTCTTTGGTAGGAAAAAAAATTGAATGAAAAATTGAAAAGTATTCTGGAAATTCATTTTTCCATTTCCAATTTCTAACCACTTTTAAATCCAGGAAGTAGGCCCCAACCCTGATATTTAATTTCAACTCAAATACAGTCTAGAAAATGCTTTTATTTGCATACAAAATAGTCTCCATTTTACAAAGTAATAAGACCCTTTCCCTATTTGTTTCTTTTACATCTCTCACATAGTATCAGGGAAAATGCAGAGTTACCTTTATTTTATACATAGCTTCAGCAGTTAATGGCTGGCATTTACTAGTTCATCTTACTAGTTAGTCTTTGTTGAATTACATTAAAATTAGGTTAGACATTAAACACAATATTCAGGTTGCTATGTATTTATCTATTTCTAAAGTAATACCTCACTAGGCTTGTCTCCTACAAAATGTAGAAAGTATTCTGTCTTCCCAACGAGAAAACCCTAAACTGTTAAATCTGAATACATGATGAAAAAGTTTCTTAAAAGTTTTCATCAAAAACTTTCATTTACTTAAAAAAGGATATTATGTATTGACTATAGTTGAAGAATACACAACTAAAGCAGTGCTTTACAATCTTAGCCAAAGTTAGCATTATTAAAAAGTGCTTAAACATGTATCGATTTAATTGGGAAATAATGGTATCCTGCATTTAAATAGATAAATGAATTCAAATATACTGTGTTTAATCCTAGTCACCTTTCGAATACCAACTTTCTCAAAATACGCGAACTAGCAATGACAACCTTCAACCGTTTAAACATTTAGGGAAAGTACTGGAAGTGCAGGGCGAGCAATAATCAAATTTAATATCATTATAAATAATATTGCTTAAACATATTGCTATTAAGTATCAGTAACTAGCAAGTCTTTGAATCTTAACCAGTACTGCATCCTTCAGCCAGTCATTTTTGTAACGGAACATACCAACAGCATGATAGTGGAGTTCCACAGGACACAAACTTTTAGTGCTCCATCCAAAAAAAAGAGGGTGGCAATTTCTGCTGGCACAAAACTCTCATGCAACCATGTAGTCTTTGGCAGTTGTTATACAAAAATAGGACTTTTCTAAAGAAAAATGTCAAATTCTTCTGTAAACGGATTTGATATTGCTGTCGTTGAATACTGCTTTTAAAAGCTTCAGTAGATCCTCCCTCGCCTTGGAGACGGATGGCTTACAGTCCCTGCTTACTTCGTGATCCAGCTCGGCTGTGAGTTCCTACAGAACCATACAACTGAAGACCTACTAAGCAAGAATGAGATAAGGCTTGAAAGTGACTAGACAATTCAAGTCCACTTCGTTACCTGTAAAAAACATCACGATTGCCAGCAAGACATCGAGACAGTAAACCCGTTGTACGTTTTTCAAGCATGCATCTGGATCGGTCTTTGGCCACAGGGGCACGTCTTGTGTGAATCAAGTTCGTCTACAAAACTACACGGCTGCGTTTTGTCAAGAACTGAAACCAGAACTAGCTGCATTTGAATAAGGATTATTTCCCGACATTAAGGTTCCAGCGACTGAGCTAAGTCTACTTATCTTCTGTCTGTGTTTTTTTAATCCTTATGTGGCGTAACATAACCCAGCAGGATAGGTTACAATCTGTCTTTTTGAAATCACTGTGATACACTCTGGCGGCTACTTGCCCCCTTTTGTTAAACTGACTGAATAAACTGAACAGGAACAAACCCTGCAGCGTATCCTGAATGAGATTTAAAATGCTATTCCGGCTTAAGAAATAAACTTTAGGAAAAAAGACAAAACACGTTTCAAAAAAAGATGCCAAATATTTTTTTATGGCTTGCAACTAAACAGATGGTGTACATTCTCAAATCGGTTCCTTTACTTCTTACCCAGAGGGGGATGATCAATATCTTCCTCATCTTCATCAAGAAAATGACCAAGAGGCTGGTGGTGGAAAGAATTAATATAGGAAGAGCTAGATATCCCTAAACTGGTTCCCATGACACCTACGTTGACAGGATCTGTAGAATAATAAAGATTCCAGTGTTGAAGGCTCCTTGTGTTACTCGCTCTACATTAAACAGTCATTTTTTTTTAAAAAAAAGTGTTCAATTATCAACGTACCTGTACCAGCAGATCCTTTATTATTTCGTGGCTGATTAGCATAATCAATAACAGTGCAAGAACGACGATATTGTGATTCTGCCTAAAGGGTTCAAATAAAGACGACTGCATCAGGTCCTGGATCAAATCCCACAAATCCCAAAATATTCAGCAGAAGTTTCATGGCTCCATCCCATCCTCAATGCAAATAAAGAGTATGCACCAAAATAGTCTCCAGGTTACTCTCTGAAGGGCACGCACGCTGGTATTTCTTTGGATGCAAACAACTCTCTCTGCTTGATCTGGAACTTTCCCTGTTAAGGTAGCGTGCAGAGATATACAGGCACTGCTCGACTTATTCATTTAGTGACTGCTCGAAGTTACAACTGCACTGAAAAAAGTGATTTATGACCATTTTTTTCCACGCTTATGACTGCTGTAGCATCCCCGTGGTCAGAGATGATCAAAATTCAGACGCCTGGCAACTGACTCCTGTCTAGGGCGGCTGCAGTATCTCAGGGTCATGTGATCATCTTTTGCAACCTCCTGACAAGCAGTCAATGGGGCAGACAGATTCGTTTAACTGCTATGCTACTAAACTACTGAAGTGATTCACTTAACTGTGGCAAGAAAAGTCAAGAATGTGGCAAAACTCATGTAAGAAATATCTCACAGCAACAGAAACGCTGGGCTCAGTTGTGGACAAAAGCCGAGGACGGCCTATAATTGCATTACATATTGCACGTATTCTCCCTTTAGACCTCCAACAACCTCTCCACCTCAGCAATTTCCTGGGAGGTCTCCAAAAGAAAGAATTCTGCACAATATTTTAGTACAAATGTAATTTTGCTACACCTTACCCAAAATGCATGTGATGTATTAGGCCTGGAAAAACTCTCAGGTAATAAAAATCTCTCATGAACGGGTTGATGGCTGACGTCGTCTGCTACTGCACTTCGAGCCCGGTTAACGCTTACCCGGGATTTCTGCAACACGAAGAGACCAAGGTTTTACATCCAAAAGAGTTATTTAAAAAATTGGAAATAAGCATCAAATATATGCAAAACCTCTAACTCTCAGATGCTTGGAGAAAGAGAGAGTGCATAGGAATATTTAATGCAGCTTTCCTCCCAATGCCCTAAGTTTGGATTTAACCCCAAATATAGAATTTGGGATGTAGATATTGTGATTATCTTTGCCCAGGTTCAATGACGCCTACAAAGTATAGTAGCCTTATCTAAGAGATATTGTAGTTCCACATAAAGGGAAAAGTTGGAAGCGCCTGTACACATAATGCAAGAAACAGAAGTGTCATGAATTGCAACAATCACCCTTACAGGACCGCTGAGTTGAACTCCACCTAATTCACAAATAAGAGCTATGTTATTCAGTTTCTAGATCAGGAGTGTTAAAACTCAAGGCCGAAGGGTCGGATATGGTCCATGGGGTGCTTAAATCTGGCCCGTGGGGAAATAGCAAAGGACAAGCCTGCGGTGCCTCTGGCAGCAAAAACAAGGCGTGGCGGCCAAGAGCAGCCCCCGTGGCCCGTTTTCGGCCTGGATTACCTCCTGCAACACTTTGCCAGCCAAACTGGGCCATGGGGGGTGCCCATTTTTGCCAGTAAAGTGCTGCAGGAGGCCATCCAGGCCAAAAACGGGCTGCGGGCGGGGGGGGTGCCCCATTTTGGTCGGCAAAGTGCTGCAGGAGGCCGGCCGTCCCATCTCCCATCCCCAACCCACGGAGGAGAACTACAGTGCTGATCCAGCCCTCAAAGAGATCCAGTTTGACAGCCCTGTTCTAGATCATCTACCTCCTATAGCATCTCTCAATGATTATGGAGCTGGGGGGAGAGAAATTGCTCTCCTCAGAACGAGCTCGCAACTTGGGAGTCCTCTTGGATCCACAGCTACAATTGGATCACCATCTTACAGCTGTGGCCAGGGGGGCCT
>JANHGC010005484.1:289187-301050 GCA_027560395.1 Boaedon fuliginosus | reverse complement strand
AGCCTGGCGGACTTCAACTCCCAGAATTCCCTTTTCTGCCTGGGGGATTCTGGGAGTTGAAGTCCGCCAGGCTTAAAATTGCTACGGTGGGAGGTCCCTGGACTAGAAGACCTCCAAGGTCCCTTCCAGTTTTATTCTGATTGAGTGATTGATACATTGGAGCACTTCCCAAAGGAGCCCAGAGCTCGCTCCTCCGGCAAGCCCGGGATCTGACTGGCTCCCTCCCGCCCAAGGAGGCGAGTGCGGTGCTGACTCGAACCACTAGGGGGAGCCCTCCTCCCGGAGCGCGCCAGGCCAGCCACAGAACGTGGGAATGATATGAGAGGCATTGAGAGAGAGGCGGCGGCGAAGAGAGGCTGGTCAGGCCGCCGCAGGGCTCCCTGGAAGGCAGACCGCTTCTCCGGAAGGGCTGGCAGCGCCTGGAAAGGCTCCGAGGGACCCGCGCCTCGGGTTTGGCCCGAGAGAACGTCACTCACATCCCCTGGACGTCGGGGGGCACCGGCTTCCGGGTGTATCGCGAGATCATCCTCCCGCCTCAGCGGTTCATCTCGGTCCTCGTCGGCGCAGCCGGCTGGCCGGCTCGGCCCCGGCCGCCATGGCGACGCCCCCTCCTTCTCCTCCCTCTCCGGCCGAGCGGAAGTCTCTTCTCTATGGTGGCGAGAAGGGGGAACGCGCAGGCCGCGGCGCGCGGCGATGACGTAAAGAGCAGCCGCTCGGGCTTAAGGCGGCCCAGGCGGTGAAGTCGGCGGCCCTGCGGTGAGTCGTTCGCTCTGGAAGCAGAGCTGGGTCTTCTTGGCGGGCGTCCATTCCCCCCTCGGGTTTATCGGCTATAGTATGGGAATATCCCTATTTATCTAGACAGAGGAAGAGGCGTGGATGTTTCATAAAAGCTTGCCTGTCTTCCTTTGCAAAGATTAAAGCAACTTCAAAGTACCAACGAAGTCCCTTATTGACCGGGGAAGAAAGGCGGGGTACAAGTGTAAATAAATAATAAATTATGGAGCTCTTAGTTGAACTGAAAATAGCGCCTGAGTGGAAATCGGAAAGCCAGAATAGAGCTGGAAGGAACCTTGGAGGTCTTCTAGTCCGACCCCCTGCTCAAGCAGGGGACCCTAATATTTCAGAGAAACGTTGCCCAATCTCTTCCTAAAAACCTCCAGTGTTGGAGCTCCCACAACTTCTGGAAGCAAGCAGTTCCAGTCGTTAATTGTCCTCACTGTCAGGAAATTTCCCTTTAGTTCTAGATTGCTTCTCTCTTTTATTAGTTTCCATCCATTGTTTCTTGGCGCCTGGTGCTTTGGGAAAATAAGTTGACCCCCTCTACCATGTCCACCCTAGTCTTTCTTTTCTCTAGACTGGCCATACCTAAATCCTGCAACCTTTCTAAATATGTTTTTGCCTCCAGGCTCGTCCTCATACTCTTCTCTGCACTTTTTCCAAAGGATCAACGTCTTTTTTTTTTTTTGTAATGTGACCAAAACTGGATGCAGTATTCCAGGTGTGGTCTTACTAATAAGGATTTATAAAAAAAAGATAAAAGGGATTCTTTTTAAGGATGATTCATTGTAAGATTGACAAATCATTCGGGTAACAAATCATTCATTCATTAACTGGCATTTTAATATTGGGATACTGTTTGTAGAAATGGCTTTAAAATATTTCTCTCTTAAGAAGGGCCTGTGTGATGCAGAATGGAGGAGTTAGGTTTTGTGACTGTAGAGGATGCAGTCCATTACCAGTTATTCCTGATACATGAATCAGAAGACCCAGAACATCATCAAGAGGTCCTACAGCAATATATTGAAAGAATACTAGCACATTTTGCCCCTATCCTGGTTTCCTACATCTGGCAAAATGAGTCATTTAATCTAAAGTACAAACCTGCAAAAGGTAACACAATTCTATCTAACTGTGTCTTTATGCACGCTAGCAATTCTACTGTATCATTCTCTTCCTCCTTAGACACTTTGCAGTGGATGTTTTGGGAAATGAGGGGAAAAGTGGTATTCCCACTGTGCTACTAGTGGCAGTGTTCTTCACAACTTATTTTCCCAAGAAACAACATGGTTATTATTTATTTTATGTTTCAAATTGAGATAGCTTGAAACTGTTTAATAGTCATACAAAACTATTTTTTTATAAAAAACAGGCTTATGTTAAGTTTTTATATTGTATATATATTTATCTGTTGTTTAAAAAGGTAAAATTAACAAAAATACTAAGCCAAAGGTGATTAAACCATGGATAGCAAACAGTTTACCAACCCCTATTTTTCTGGACTCACAACATTCCCAAATCACATGCCAAAATTTGAAGATGAAATTGCCAACTTTCAGTGCCAACTCCACAGCAAAGCTGTCATTTTTGTCAGCATAAAAAAAATGGGAAAAACAAGCAATGTAATTTTTCTCCAGTTGCTTCAATGAGGTATGCTCCCAGGTCCTTTGAAGGGCAGTCAGTCAATCTCTAGTATTGAATACAGGATTTTTTAAAAATATTGCTAATTATGTAAAATAAATTCTAACAAATTGTTACCCCAAAAGTTTCAAATGCTTAAAGCAGACAGAGTGGTACAAAGGGAAAAAAATGAAGCCACTGTGTATATGTGAAAAATTTGCAGTATTCCAACAACAGTTATTTTGACATGATTACAATAAGATAACCCATTCTTTAACAGGTAGTCCTTGACTTAAAGCCACAATTGGGTCCAAAATTTCTGTTGCTAAGACACAGTTGTTAAGTGAGATTTGCCCCATTTTTTTGCCACAGTTGTCAAGTGAATCACTGCAGTTGTTAAGTTAGTAACACAATGGTGGTGTGGTAAATCGAGTTTCCCCATTGACTTTGCTTGTCAGAAAGTTGCAAACGGTGATCACAACAATGGTCATAAATATGAACGAGTTTCCAAGCATCTGAATTTTGATCATGTGACCATGGGGATACCGCAATACTTGTGCAAACAATTTTGATCCCATATCATGGGGAGGCTGCAATGGTGTGAAAAATGGACATAAGTCAGCCTTTTCAGTGCCATTGTAATTTTGAATGGTCACTAAACAAGTGGTTATAAGCCAAGGACTACTTAAAAGCTGTCTCTGCTTAAAAGCTGTCTCACAAATGGTTGCTAATAATTCTTATTCTTAGGGGGGGTTCATTTTGTACTGTTTTATTGATTGTACTTTTATTGATCAACTGATTTAAATAAAATTCTTCTGTCTGTCATTTTGGTTGGTTGGTTTTCATATGTATGGATTGAATGCCGTAGGCCAGGCATATGCTGTTTAAATTTTGGTATTAAGTTTCATTGCTTTTAAACTTTTATTATCTGTCCCGAGTTGCTGTAAATTAATAAATAAGATGCTGATACTAGGATTGACTGCCAATTTTTTTTTAAAAAAATCTTAATAATTTCTGTTCTTTTTAGGAAATCTACCTGCTCATATTGCTGGTCACACAAAGTTTGGAGATAACATTGAAGATGAATGGTTCATTGTTTACCTCATAAAGGAAATTACAAAGGAATTTCCAGAATTATTAGCTAGGTATTTTTATTTGCTGTTTAAATAGACGATGATTTTAGCTGTTCTTTGTAAAGCCGCCTCGAGTTCCCCATTGGGGGAAGAGAGGCGGGATATAAATCAAATAAATAAAATAAAAATAATAAATAATAAAGCGTCTGCAAAGCATTCTTTGCAGATGCTTTACTGAAATAAAATTTGAAGTGGGGGGGGAATTTTTTTGTGAACAAAGACTGCATTACAGCATGGTATCCATCTGCATTGAATTAAATTAGGACACACGAATTCTATATTATGAGTGAATACTCTTTATTTGAATAGAGTGGATGATAATGATGGTGAATTCCTTCTGATAGAAGCAGCCGACTACCTTCCAAAATGGTTGAATCCTGAAAATAGTATGCATCGGGTAAGAATATTAAAAATGGCAAATACTTAAAAAGCTAAATTTTTAGGAATATATATTGTAATCTTATTTTGAATTTCTTAATTACGTTTTTTGTGAGATCTTGGAAGACTTTATCCTTGCAGTCATAGACTTAATGATAATTTCTGAGACACTGTAAAAACTTTCAGGTTTAATAAATTTATATTTATATTTGTCAGGTATTCTTTCATAGTGGAGAATTATGCATAATTCCATTACCAAAGACTCCTGAAGGGAAGAAATTACTACCTGGTATAAACCCTACAATCCCACAGGTCCTGAAATTATTTTCTGGCCATTCTAAGGATTTTGTGGCTTCAAAATCTATTAAAACAGCAGTATATAAACGCATCAATGGGTAAGTGACTGAATCTGAATATACATATTCAGACATATATATATATATATATATTACTGAAATAAAAATAAATAAAAGGTTGCAGATTATCCAGTTCTTCCCTCGAAGCATTGTTATAGTGGCCTCCTATGAATAAAATATAGTTTATATTTCTCTGGCAGTAATAGGCTCAAAATCCAAAAGAATCTTGACAGACTTGAGCACTGGGGTCTATCTAACAAAATGAAATTCAATGTAGATAAAAGTAAAGTTCTACGTTTAGGCAAGAAAACCAATTGTACAGGTACAGATTAGGTCAAACTTGGCTCAATGCCAGTAACTGTGAGAGGGATCTTGGAGGACAAGTAGACAGATTACAGGGTAACAGAGTTGGAAGGGATCTTGTAGGTCATCTAGTCCAACTTCCACAAGCAGAAGACCCTACATCATTTCTGACAAAAGGCAGTTCAATCTCTTCTTGAAACTCTCAAGTGATGAACCTCCCACAATTTCCGAAGGCAAGCTGTTCCATTGGTTGATTGTTCCCACTGTCAGAAAATTTCTCCTTATTTCCAGGTTAAATCTTCCCTTGTTCAGTTTCCATCCATTATTCCTTGTCTGGCCTTCAGGTACTTTAGTAAATAGTTTGTCCCCTTCCTCTCGGTGGCAGCCCCTCAAGTATTGGAACATTGCTATCATGTCTCCCCTGGCCCTTCTCTTCAACAGACTAGCCAAGCCCAGTTCCTGCAACCGTCCTTCATATGTTTTAGCCTCCAGTCCCCTAATCATCCTGGTTGCTCTTCTCTGCACACTTTCTAGAGCCGTGATGGCGAATCTATGGCACCAGCTGCTCTTCTGGTTTCATGCACACTGACCACCTGGTCTTCGTGGTCACTGGAGCACTGGAAAATGCCCCAACATTAGCCCAAAAACCAGGCTGTTTGGGGGGCCTCTTCCAGGCCTTTTTCAGACCATTTTGGGCCGCTTTCAAGCCAAAATGGCCCATAAAACAACCTGAAAATGGCCTGGAAAATGGCTCAAAAACCGTATGAAAAACAACAAAAAAAACAGGCATGCACCCTCCGGCCAGCTGGTTTTCAGTTTTCCGGCACTCCGGCACATTCACATGCATGCACAGGCAAGCACGTTCTGGTTTGGGCACTCGGTGCCGAAAAGGTTCGCCATCACTGTTCTAGAGCCTCAACATCTTTTTTTTATAGTGGTGACCAAAACTGGATGCAGTATTCTAGGTGTGGTCTTACTAAGGCTTTAGAGAGTGATATTACTACCTCACTTGATCTTGACTGTATCCCTCTCTTAATGCAATTTAGGATTGCATTGGCTTTTTTGGCTGCCACTGCACCCTGCTGACTCATCTTTAATTGGTTGTCCACTAAGACTCCAAGATCCCTCTCACAGTTATTGTTGTTAAGGCTGATTTCATCCAGTCTATGTGTGCACTTTTTGTTTTTTTCTTGCCTAAGTGTGAGACTTTACTTTTCTCTACATTAAACTTCATATTGTTAAATAGGGCCCAGTGTTCCAGTCTCTCAAGATCCATCTGGATCTGGAGCCTATATCATCTAAGGTGTTGGCTATTCCTGCCAGCTTAGTATTATCTATGTTTTTCTAGAGCAGAATGTCTCATTCTTTCTAGAAAGAATGTCCAAGAGAAAGACAGCTGTGATTTGGGTTTATGGTTAAAGAGAACTTGTGGGCCATGGTCATTTCCACAGTCTTTGTACTAAAGTGGAGGCTCTAGCTCAGAGGTCTCCAAACTTGGCAACTTTAAGATTTGTGGATTTCAACTCCCAAAGCTGGCTGAGGAATTCTGGGAGTTGAAGTCCACAAGTCTAAAGTTGCCAAGTTTGGAGACCTCTGCTCTAGGTACTTGCTAGGGTGCCAGGTGCTTCCTTTAATCCAATTTAACTTCTAATAAGTATATTAAACTCATATGCCCTGATAAGTGGTGGAATTCAATTATTTTTACTACTGGTTCTGTGGGCGTGGCTTGGTGGGAGTGGCTATGATGTCAGCCAATCAGAGGTTGTATTTGCCAGTGTCAGCCAATCAGAGGTGGTATTTGCCAGTTCTCTGAATCAATCAAAATTATTGCTACTGGTTCTCTGGAACCTGTCAGAACTGGCTGAATCCCATCTCTGGATACAGAACACCTAACTGTGAGGCAAAGGCAAATATTTTTAAACAATAAATCCAGGAGTAATATGATGTTTATTTTATTCTCTGCTGACATTTCTGAACACAAAAGTTTGGGGATCCCCTGTACTTTCAACCTCATTAAGAGACAATTCCGAGTATTGTTCAGTAGTAGGTAAAGTAGCAAGGTTGCAAATGTTGACTCAGTTGTCTGTGCCAAATAACTCTGGTCTCAGAGTTTTCTGTTTTTGTTTTTTATATATATACAGTAAAAGAGTCTTTCGGTGTGGGGGGACTAAATTGACTTTTACCGTATAGTAACAAGAAAGTATAAAACTAAATTTTAATTTGGAAATGATATGGCCAAGCGTAGTGGTGAAGTTCCTGTCTTGATACACACACTTGTTTGAATGCTGGATCATAAAATGTATGTGGTTTTGATTAAACTGGCTTAAGCTGTGATACTTCCAAATTCTTATATGGTGAACAATAGGGTACATTTTCCATTGGTATTATAAAAGCAACCTACAAATGAGTAGGGTAGGAAATACTATGTGACCAGAAAAGATTTTAAGCTATAGGTCAAGCTTTAGCAACTTTGGGGCTAAATGTATTTTTTCCTATAGATACAGGACCCTCTTTTCATTTTCTTGTAATGAAAAGGGATGGAATTAGAATGTTTTGATCCTATAATTTTTTTTCTCCCCACCCCTTTTGTCTTTAGTTGGTTTAGTTTCACTGCTGGGGAATCGAATCAGGGTTTTACCATCATATAGAACGGGACAGGATAAATTTTTGGTGTCCTTTGAATAAACGAGCAGCTAATCAGCTAGAAAATTAGCACTGGGGGGATAGTTGTGCCCATACCTCTTTCTTTTTGGGCCCTGCCCACTGTTTGACATTCCGTACAAGACTGAATGTGCCTCTTGGCACAAAGGAGTCCTGCAGTCTCTGCTTTGATGAATTGCTGTTCTTTTGTTCCAGGAGTTTCGGTTCTGTAAATCGGTTAGTGAACCTGAATGATGTTGTTGACCTTTATCTGGAGACACTAGCATTTATGATATCCACAAGACTTGGCATAGATAATACTACATTCCTTTCCAATACCACAATGCCCTGGCTCCCTTACAAAGATTGTCAAGGTTTGGTCCAGACTGGATGCAGTGTTTTTGTTGTCTACCTCTGATTCCCTCCACTTCTGACCGCAATAAAGCTAGTGGAAATGCTTCCACGGAATTTTGTGAGGAGAAAATTCAACTATACTAGCAGCCTTGAATGGACCTCTGCTCTTGCTTACAGCTGATACTTTCCAAAAACTAGGTGGCTTGTGGAACTAAGTTTTTTATTTAGTGCAAGGATCTCTGTAGAGGTAGTCCACCTATTACGACCACAATTGAACCCAAAATGTGTATTTCTAAGCAAGACAGTCATTAAGTAAGCTTTGTCCCATTTTATAACCTTTCTTGCCAAAGTTGTTAAGGGAAACACTGCAGTTGTTAGGTTAGTAATACAGCTGTTAAGCGATTCTGGCTTCCCCGTTGACTTTGCTTGTCAGAAGGACTCAAAAAGTGATCTGGTGATCCCAGGACACTGCAACCATCATAAATGTGAATCAGTTGCCAAGCCTCTGAAATTTGAACACCTGCCCATGGGGATGCTGCAGTGGCTTTAAGTGTGAAAAATTGTTGTAAGTTCAAACAGTCACTAAACAAATAGTTGCAAGTCAAGGATTACCTGTGTTGTTTTGGAACTGTTATTTTTACTTATTGGGTTTTGAGGTGATGATGATCACAAAGAGGCATGATGGAAGGGTAGCCTTACTGTTGTAACCTTTTTGGTTTTTGTACCCAAGTTTACTCCCACTTCTAAATATTGACAGTTCAAAATTGGAAAGGTGAGGAATGATATATTGTTTTGTCTCTCTTCCTCTACTGTAGTCATGGGGTTAATGAGGCATTCAGAAATATACAAATATGAGTCATCCATTAAAAAGATTGCTCTTCCTGGGAAGAGGCGGTAGAATGTTGCTTGAGTATATGGACAATGTGTTATTCCCACTTTAGGTAGAAGTCAGTGACTTGAAACTGCTTTGGTATGCTATGCCTGCTTTTTAAATTTTAATTTAACAGCCTTTATGTATAGCTGCTCAGCTCCTGTCAGATTAATATAATTTAGTTTCCTTGAATGGAGCAAAACAGTGTAAGACCATCTATAAAACCTGCCCTTGTTTTGATTGCCTTGAAGATGTAGTTTCAATTGCATGTTTATATTTTATTTCATTTGAAACCAAATTCATTTACTTTATTAACCTACAGAATTCTGGTCCATAACTGTAATAAAGGTAGTCCTCAACTTAGGACCACAATTGGGTCCAAAATGTCTGTTGCTATATATGAGAAATTTGTTAAGTATGTTTTGCCCCATTTTATGACTTTTCTTGCCACATTTGTTAAGTGAATCACTGCAGTTGCTAAATTAATAACAAGTGCTAATTTGTGAAGTGGATCTGGCTTCCCCATTGACTTTGTTTGTCAGAAAGTCACAAATGGGGATCACATGACCCCGGGACACGGCAACTGTCATAAATGTGAGCCAGTTGCCAAGCATCCAAATGTAAATTGGGTGACCATGGGGATGCTGCAACGGTCAGAATTGTGAAAAAGGGTCATAAGTCACTTTTTTTCAGTGCCGTTGTAGCTTTGAACCATTACTACATGTACTGTTGTAAGTCAAGAACTACTTGTTATTATACTTCTGCTCTTGGCTAGACTGAACCAGATGGCAATGCTGGCTAGAAATACTTTCCCCTCCAACATATGTTAGTATACCAGCTTCATCTTTTTATGGACAGGAATGATCTGTGTATTATCAGTCTTGCCCTATTTATGTTCAGATGCCACACACACTCATTTTTAAAACGGATTTTCACCGCAATCACACAGTGCCTTTGAAAAGGATTTGGAGGTATCTAAACTCCTGGAGAGAAAATGTCAGCAGGCACAGGACAAATACATGCCCACTTTTTCTTTATCCCCAAATCAGATAACTGTTGAGAAAATTCAAAGAGAAGAATTTACGAAAGGTTGTTTTTGACTAGGAATCCTAACTATTAACTTATTGGATCTGATCTGGTTCTAAATCCAGTTCTAAATTCTGAAACTGACCTCCAGTGCTGAATTGTTGCTTTAGTAAAATTGTGAACTGCTAACTTCCGTTTAAACTTTCTCAGGCCTCTGAAGAATTGTGGAGACCTTGCTTCACCTATGTCTTCATCACCTCTGGGAAACTATGAATTTGTGGAAATGTTATTTCCAGGGAAACTGATTTCTTCATTTACAATGTAAAGGATGATCCTGTCAATTATAGTCTAATTAGCCTCCTCAACATAATCAGCAAACTTTATGCAAGACACTACAATGGAAACTCCAGTACTGGCTGGAACAGAGAAACGATCTGGCTTTAGGGAAGGTCAATCTACTACTTCTCCCTCAACACAGCTTCCCTACATGTTGCTTTCATAGACTTCAAAACAACTTTTGATTGTATTATATCCCAAGCTAAATTGGGGAAAAACTTAGAAGCCTCCTCGACTGATCAACATCTACTTCATTTCATAGGTGTGCCACATGAAGGGGCTTCATTCAAAATAAGATGGAACTCCTGGGACCATCTCACCAGTGCCATTGGAACTGAGTAAGGCATAAAGCAAGGCTTTATACTGACCCCATTATTTAGTTTCTGTATTAACTTCATGGTGGGCCATCTTCTCAACATGAACTTTCACATACAGTATACCCAAACCAACACTCAGAAGTTGCTGGAAGACATAAATCTCTGTTTTACTCTATGTAGACAATGTAGCAATACTTTCAAAAGCATCTGTTGACCTTAAAAGAACCTTGAGAGCATCAACACAGTTAATGCAAGGAGGCCACCTGATGCTCAAACATCAGAAAACTAAATTCATGACATTTGCTAAAAAGCCCATGAACCACTCCTGGATGGATATAAGATTGAGCAGGTCTCCTGTTGCAAATAGCTGGGAATAGTCCTTCATTCTGCCAAGCATAGAGAACTCCATGGAGAGTACACTGCTGAAAATGTCATCCTGAAATTACTCGAGATGGCTACTGTACACTGAGACATTCACACTATTTGAAGCTAAGCCAATAACACAACTACTGTACTTTATGGTGCTCCTGAGCCCCTTCCCCAATTTTGCATCAATAGAACTTGTTCTATCTAAATTTCTAAGATTGGCCTTCAAGTCTTCAAATGCGTCTCTAATGCCATCCTGAGACTGGAGACAGGCCTCATGAAAGTGAAATTTAGAGTATGGGTGACATACTCAATTATTAGCTCAGACTCTGCTTTTTTCCCCCCAGGAATGAAGGTGATTCACGTGTGCCAGGATAACATTGCCATATCCAATCTGGGTGAGTCACTGGGACCAGAGGTCCATACTTCAGGGAACTTCTCTGTAGCAGAGTATGTGCACTGAAGATGGTCTCTAGTCTGAAAGCTCAGAGACAAAGCTGCTGGTCCTGGTAACCGACCCAGATTGGATCCTATCTTTTTTCCCCCCCCTTTGGTCTTGCCTCACTAATGAAGAGGGATGACTTTTGTTCCAATTTGAAAAACAGTGGCAACTAAAATCTCATCCTTGGGCTTCTCTCCAAGTTTTCCATTCAGCATGGGTTATGGTGATCAGGCCAAAGCTCTCATCAAACAGTGTGCAGCATTCACAGAGCACTAATTGGACCTAGCTAGGTCCCCAAACTTTATTGCCAATGAATCCAATAGGTACTCTGCCTCCCCACCTCCCTGTGACATACTTAACTAAAAATACTTAACCACCAGAGACCTTTACTCTGGTACAATGCCATGCCCTCAGCTTTCCTTGAAGACTGATAACAGGAAAATTCCTTACCCAGAGAGACAATGCCCTTGTAACTCGGGTCACACAGGAGCAACATAGCGTGTACTTTTCCAGTGCTGGTATTACAGAGAGATCCATACTAGTGTCATCCCATCATTACAATATAAATACTTAGAGCACATAGGACAATTCCATATTTTCTTGTTGCTTGCAAATTTTAATCCTGCTACAACATATAATCTTGCCAGGTTCTGGGCAGCAGAGCATCACTGAGGACCTGTGTCATAAACTCATCCTAATGAGCATCTAATTTGTTGTTTAAGAATTCCTTGCATTGTGATAGATTTAGTCTGCCCTATACTAGTTTTTAAGTTCCCCTGAATCCATTTTATGTTCTTACCCCCCTCTTTAGATTTTTAAAGACTGTTTTTAAACCTTTTTTAAAGGTCCCCCCCCCAATGGTTAGCTATTTTTTTAAAATTAGACTTTGATCTTTTATACTTCCCCCCCCCCAATCCTGCGGACACCATCCTCCTTATGCTGCT
>JANHGC010005484.1:217804-234009 GCA_027560395.1 Boaedon fuliginosus | reverse complement strand
AATCATAAAGAAAATAGATGCTATAGTTCCAAGTGTTTATTCTAAAAAATGAAATTAAAAAATAAATATTGGACAGTTGACACCCTAAATAAAGGTGTTCTTTTCCAGCTGAATGATTAGATACATATTTGCATACAGCATCAGTTGGAACGGCCTTTAGATAATTTAGTTTTATTTATTTGCATTTATTTAATAAATATCTATAAAAGAGAAGTGGGTCTGTATATGTGGGTTTGTATGTGCTCTATAGACTCTTACACGCTGCAACCAATCTCGCCCAAACTTTGTAAATACATACCTTGGTGTTGTAAGATCAGCACTGGGGGGGGGGGTCGGGTCATGAACACCTTTGGGGGCTCTGCATCCCCAAAAAAGGGTGACAAAGTGCACACCCCCACCCACATTTCACTGCCAAACTCTACTGCACATATGCAGAGGGCTCCAGGCAACGCATGCAAATAGGATGCTCTCCAGCAAATAGAGGCAAGGCATGCAAATCATGTAAAGAATGCTGGGAATTGTAGGCTGCAGGGTCAGGCCCGACTATACCCGGGCAATGCAGGGTTATCAGCTGGTACATAACAAATTTATTGGAATGTATAATTTCTTTGTATTTATATTCTTTATGGACCTTACAGTTTAATAAATTTATCCAGTCATCATTTCATTTGTCCCAAGTTACATATAAAAGCATATTGCATGGGTTTCCAATTAACAGAATTAAAGATTCCGTTATTTCGTTAGGGTATAATTCTCTATATATTTATTGGAACAAAGTCAAAACAAATCCAGTCAATTACAAATGGAATGTATCATTAGCTCCTAAAATGTTCCATTATATGTTTACTTAAATATCTGTTATTCAGATAATTGATGTGGCCTCTGGTCTATAGTGAAGATCAACTGACTTTTTAATCTACATATAAAAGTATTAAACATATCTACATATTAAAGATATCTACTTTTTCCTTTGATTTTTAATGTCAACTTAAAGCCCTTGATTTCTGTTATTAGGCAAGTTCATAATGTTTTTGGTTTTTTAATAATCCATTTGAATGTAAATTGGCATTACATGCTGATATTATTTTAACGTTTATGAATTTTATATTTTGATTCCAGCTATGCTTCATACTATATATTTTACATTATTTTTTCAATTCAAACTTTCAGTTATTTTATTTATAATGGTACTCCTATTACATGTAATATAATAAATATTAAGAATTCACTATTTTTTTTTAAGAAACTCTACAATCATGACTGTTATAAATGAAATTTATCAAAAAATATAAAAAAATACCTAAGCAAAATTAGAACTATACATTTTTCCCTTTACCAAGAAGTGCTATTTAATCACAGCCGCGTAAGATACTCAAACAATTCATCAGTAGCTGCATTTTTAAAAAGCAAATATTACAGATTTTAATGTATATTAAAATATACTGTAAGCTTTCATCATTACTACGCATTGCTATGTATCAATAATTTATCTTAAAATACATGAAAGAATATATTAGTTTCCTATTGGATCAACTTGATATCCTATTCTTAAGCAGCAGCATTTCAGCAACATATTGATGTTACTAATAATGGAGATAAAGAATTGATTTCCATTATGTTCATAACCACACCGTTTCTGAATATTCAGTGAGATCAGAAAAAAGCTATTCTTCGTTTTTATATCAGCTTTTCTATTGAAATTTCAGACTTCTTACACATAGGAAGGAAAGGATGTTCCTTCAACCAGTGGTGACATCCTCCTTCATCTATTATACTGTTTACTAGATTCATTACAATGCCAAAGCATTCTGCAATAAACTAAATACACTTAATGCAGACTAAGAATGCCTGGGGTTTATGCACACACACTAGAGCGCTTTCCATACACTTGTGGTCTTTAATATGTTCAATTGGGATCCTAGGCTTGCTCAACTCTAATGAATGCATGTCAAGGATTTGTTTGAGATACAGGTCTTAAAGTCTTCTACCCATTGTGTCCTCAGGGGAAAATAACAAGGAAATTAAATTTCCATATCACCAACTTATAGTGAATTTAAAAAATAGAAAACGGATTGTACTCATTCCGTAATGAAACCAGTATCTCCATGGCAACCTTTCCCTGTATCGAATAGTTAAAAATTCAGGTCATATTAAGATTCTATCAGTAGTTTTGTTGGAAGTATCTACAAAATTTTTAAAACCATTGATCGCTTTTAAAATATAGTAGCAGTGCCATCCACATGGAGAAGGGAAATGATAAATTAAGAATAAATTTCTGTTATTTTTAAAATTATATATACATTGATAACATTTTTTACAAATATTTTAGCTGTTACTTTGGCTTTAGAAAGCTTCCAGAATGTAATAGATGAAATTAAATGTTTCAATAGGCTTTCTAATTAAGCCAGGAAGGTGCCATTTTCTCACTGACAAAAAGTTACAAACTACTGTTTTGCTCCAGTAAGCAAAGATGGGGATGAAAAATAGTATAGCAGCATTATATTAATATAAAAACAAAAGTGCTGTGCTGACCAAGCTAAAGATCTGTTTATACTTTAGATCTTTAAAAGTTACAAGTTTGTAAAATGTTACAAAATAACTAAGCTTGAATATACCCAAATTAGTAATAAGTCTAGGTGCTAAACAAAAAACAGAAAAATTAAATAGTTTATAAATAGGTGCTATATTTACAGTGTATTTATTTACATATCTAGCTATTCCTCATCTCTAAGCAAGATAGCATGACATAAATCTAATAAAGAAAATAAATCTAGAAATTGTTGTCACCATATCTTGGACTACACTAATGACTAAAAAGCCAGAGAAACAGAGCTGCAATTATTCGGCTTCAATTCCATCTAGTAACTACAAACTATAACTCACTAATGCTAATTCAATAAAGTAACAAGCAGAAGCTCTACTGAATGGTAATTGGACAAAATATAATTTATTATTATTTTATTTTTATTTTATTAGATTTATACCCCGCCTCTCTTCCCCAGTCAAGAACTTGAGGCAGCTAACAACAATGGTTCAAATACAGTGTAATACAATTAAAAGTCATAAACACATACACTCAATTCATTCAATGGTGGGGGGGGCACATCAATTCCAGGCCCACCGGCGAAGCCAGGTCTTAGTGGCTTTGCCGAAGGCCAGGAAGGTGGGGATGGTCCTGATCTCTGCAGCTGGTTCCAGGGCCGGCACTGCCACAGAGAAGACTTTAGCAAGGGGCCCTGCCAGCTGACATTGTTTAGCCGACGGGACCCGTAGTAGGCCAACTCTGTGGGACCTAACTGGGCACTGGGAGGGATGAGGTAGCAGAAGGCAGTCTTGAAGGTACCCTGCTCCTAAGCCATGAAGGGCTTTAAAAGTTGTTACTACTCCTTGAATTGCACCCAGAAGACCACTGGGACTTAGTGCAGCTCGTGAAGGATAGGTGTTATATGGGTGCACCAAGGTACACCCTTAATCACTCGCGCGGCCACATTCTGGACCAGCTATAGTCTCCGAATGCTCTTGAAGGGCGGCACTATGTAGAGCGCATTACAGTAGTCCAATTGTGAGGTGATGAGGGCATAAGTGACCGTAAGAAGAGCCTCGCGGTCCAGGAAGGGGTGCAGCTGGTGCAGCTGGAGAACCTGCCCATAGGCACCCTTGGCCACAGCTGTCAATGATGGTCTAATTGTAGCTGCGGATCCAAGAGTACCCCCAAGTTCCACACCCGTTCTGAGGGAAGCAATTTGTCTCCCCCCAGCATCAACGATGGATAATCAACTGGACCACACAGGGGCAGTATCCACAGCCACTCAGTCTTGTCAGGGTTGAGCCTGAGCCTGTTAGTCCCCATCCAGATCTTCACATCCTCCAGACACTGGGACATCACCTCAGCAGCATCGCTAGTTCGATCAGGGGCAGAGATATACAATTGGGTATATGTTAAATAGGAGAGGGGAGAGAACAGACCCCTGAGGGACCCTACAAGGCAGGGCCCTCGGGTTCGATCTCTGTTCCCCCACCAACACCAACTGGGTACGGCCCGAGAGATAGGAGGAGAACCACCGCAACATGGTGCCCCCCACTCCCAACCCCCTGAGCCGCCCCAGAAGGATCCATGATCGAGGTATCGAAAGCTGCTGAGAGGTCAAGAAGCACCAGGATAGAGGAAGTTCTCCTATCCTGGGCATGCCAGAGATCATCTACTAGTGTGACCAATGCTGTCTCAGTGCTATACCCAGGCCTGAAACCGGACTGTAAAGAATCTAGATAATCAGTTTCCTTCAAGGTATGCAGCAGTTGAAGGGCCACCACCTTCTCAACAACTTTCCCTAAAAAGGGAACGTTGGAAACCGGACAAAAGTTGTTCAAAACAGCTGGGTCCAGAGAAGGCGTCTTGAGGAGGGGCTTCACCACCGCCTCCTTCAAGGCTGGCAGGAAGGACCCCTCTCTTAAAGAAGCGTTGGTAATCACCTGGAACCAGCTGTGTGCCACCTCCCGGCTAGCCAAAACGAGCGAGGAGGGATACGGGTCCCATAAACAGGTGGTGGCACTCATTGCCCCCACAACCTTGTCCACATCATCAGGGACGACAGGAGCAAACTCTTCCCAGATAACAGGACTAAGTTCTGCCCCAGTCACCTCTATGGACCCTGTCCAGCCAGAGTCCAGGAATCTGAGTGATTTTGTCGTGCAGAAACTGAACAAACTCCTCAGCTCTACCCTGCAAGGGCTCCTCGGTCTCCCCCGGTTTCAGGAGGGCACGAGTCACCCTAAACAGAGCGGCTGGGTGACAGTCTGCGGATGCGATAAGAGCGGCATAGTATGAACGCTTTGCTGCTTTTATCGCCACTGAATAGATTCTAATATAGTCTCCTAGTCTATATTAGAACCTATTTAGTATTATTACACATCTTGGCATTGTTGGGGTGGGTTTCAAAAAAGGTTGCTGATCAATTTCATGAACATATCTATTCCAAAAAGAAGAGAGTTTTCAACAAGTAAGTGTTGCAGATTTCCCCTTGAATATGTAAGATAGAGGAAGAGCAAAACCAATGCTTTGTGTCTTAAGAATTTTGTGGGCTAACTATGTAACCCAGGTATTAAAAAGAGTTATTACCTGAATAAAACAATTTTTATTTTCTAGGAGAAAACCCTGCTGCAGTTTTTCTTGCTTTTCAGACATTCCAAGAAGAATTATATTGAAAAATGTTTCTTCTGTCTGCCATTGTTTTTTTACTCTTAATATCATCTATGTCTTTGAACACAGAAAGACGAACCAGATGCCTTTAAAGAACTGGGTACCGGCAATAGAATTGCTACGTGGCTATTCTACGTAAGTAAGATAAGATGTCCACACTTATAATACAGTCAAGGAATTTGTCTCAGAGGGAGAGAAAATATCAGTTGCTGAAGAATACAGGGTTTGGGGTTTTTTTGTACTGTTCTGATTTATGTTATGGCACCATAGAATTTCAAGTGTTTTGTATTACACACAGCAGTTTGGGAGAAACATTTTGTGTTATACATAATGAGTTATGTTTTTATAGAATAGAATGAACCAATTTTTCATGAAACAGTGTCCTTAGCTAGATATCCCTTATCATAAATATCCAGTAAAAACATAATAGGTATGCGAGTTCCAATAATAATAATAATAATAATAATAATAATAATAATAATAATAATAATGCTTGATCGAATCAAAAGTAGGCCCATCCAGTGCTATGTGTATCAGACTATGCCAATGGACATATCCTAAATCAGGGAATTGGCACATTAAATTAAGATTGTCACCTATGAATGATCAAGTGGATAGACCAGTTTCCATAGTACAGTACTTCAGTTGTGACTTTTAATTGAAGGTTTAGAACTTTCTACATGGAAACATTTACTTTACCATTGTGCTGCCAATTAAGCCATTATTCTGTTATCATGGTGCCCTGCCAAATGCTTCTGGGAAACACATCAAGGAGCCACCAGCAAAAGATTTCCTCTTCCTCCTGTATTTTTTTTCCCTTCAAGTAAATATTGAAAGTCATAAGATTTGTTTGCCGTCCATCTCACCTCGAGGCAACTTACAACAATGAAAGCCAGTGAAACCAAGAAGAATAAATATTTTTCATAACCGGTAAAGATTAAATTAAAAAGATGGGAAGGAAGGGAGCAAGATGCCTGGGAGTGTGTGGGAGGTAGGCGGGTCTTTTCTTAATCCATCAAGCACTTCCAGCAAGATACACTCCCATTGGGCCCCCAAACCAATTGGCAGAGGCAGGTCTTCAGGTCCTTATGGAAGGTCAGAAGCGTGGGAGCAGACCTTGCCTTGGGATGTTCCAAAGGGCAGTCACTGATATTGGAGGCATTCATAAGAAGGGGTCATACAGATTTCTTTTATCCTGTCGTAAATTTCCCATTGTTCATCTTCACTGGAAGATCTTAGTTCTACATTTGAGAAAATGGGGAAAAATATCTCTCGATTGGCTTTCTTTATAACTGTCATCTCCCTTATGTTCACCTGTGTTCACTTTTTATTTTATTGTTTATTTTTATTAAATTTAATGGCCACCTGTCTTATCCCAGTGTAACTCTTGACGGAGTTTTTCCTTGCCTTGTTGTGATGTTGGCTTCAGATAATTATTTTATCATTTTTTAATAATAATAGCCCTTTTTTTAGGGCTACAATATTTTTATGGCAATCACAAAAAGCACAAACTGTACCAAATCAGGTTATATTATAAGCTTTATGAAGACATGGTGATGTTGGTAACTTTATTTTCTCATTCTTTTCCTCCTGATTTTCCCAGTATGAAATTTGTCTTTTTTTTCAGAGCAAATATCCACAGGGCAATTTTTTTCTTTCAGTTTTCCACCGCAATCCCAAAAGCTTTTCCTTTGTCTGTAACCTAACAATATGGTTTCATCAGCATTCATATGATTAGCATATATGTACCTCTGTGTTACGGAGCTATATTTACTGTCTTCCCAAATAAAAGAATTCTTGCAGTCTTTACCATCTTGTGATTATTGCTTTCTTTCAATTAGCATAAATAATTTTGGTGCCGTCAAAATTTTACCTTGTTTATCAGTTCATTTATGGAATCTGTAGGATTACTTTTCAGTTATGGTTCATAAAGAGTTGTGAATGGATAGCCACTTTTTCTCTTTTTCAGATGAGTGACGTGGCAGCAGGAGGAGCAACAGTATTCCCTGAAGTCGGAGCCAGTGTTTGGCCAAAGAAGGTAAGCAGAAAGCATGCATGTAAAGTGACCATCTCTGACCATTCTCTCCATGCACTTTATAAAAGTTCTGGTATCTTTTCATTTTTGCTGGCAGAAAGGTAAGAGTTGGGTTTTTGGAAGTAACGCTTTTAGAGGAAAGATAGGACAAGTCCAGGCTCTTCCTTTCTTCCTGCTATTTTGTTTTCTTACCATACATTGGTTCAAAGTATTCTTTATGTCTTCTTCTGGTGCCATCTGTGGCTGTATCAACTGTTTGGGTTGCCAGAATAGGAAATAGTCATTAACAGCTTCTGATTTCGTCTTGGAAGTTGCCAGTCTGTAGGACCTGTCATGACCTGTCCATTTGCTTTCTCTTAGTCTGGTGTTTTGTTTTGTGTGTGTGTGTGGGGGGGGGTCTGTTGTATGGTCACTAAGCAACCAACCATAGGTGAGGATCAGCATCAGGGCAACCTGGGAACTCCAAGGGGGAAGAGGGAATGGAACTGGCAGAGAGAAAGACAGGTGGAGCCTGGACCATCCGTCAGCCCTCAGATTGAGAGTAACAGCCCCCAGGTCTGGAGGTGGCTGATGAGGAAGAGGAGGAACAGCTGAGTCCAGTGCCTGACACGCAGCTGCACAGAAGGCAGAGAAGGGGAGAGCAGTGGAAAGCTAAGGGCTGATCCTGGGGAAGGAAGAGCCACCACTGCTAATGAGGCTCCACTCTAGCTCTGGGGATAAAAGGCAGGGGGTGGACATGAATAGATGTGGCAGATATTCATCTGCCGGCCGGCCAGCCGGACTTGTTAACCTGCGAGATAAAAGGAATCTTTTGAGTTGACGTTAGAGCGTTTGTCGTGTTTGGGAAGCTAGGTCAGACCAGGGAGAAGAAGACAAGATCACCTAGAGCGGTGGTAGTGGCAGTGGCAGTGGAGTTCAGAGTGGCTAAAAGGGCTGAGATGGAGGGGGAAGATAAAGTGGGTCGGAGGAGTTGAAATGGTGGCAGACTCTTACCTTATTGAGGCTCACAGATGAGGGACCAAGCCAGGAATGGCTTGTATTGGGGTTGATCCTCATAGAAAAGAATACCTCTAGCTCAGGGTTGAAATGAGAGGTCCTTGGTCCTTTGAGCTTGGTTGTTTTCTAGCAGACATTTCATTACCAAATTAGGTAAGCTCATCAGTACTGGTTTTATTTATTTGATTTAATTTATATCCCGCCTCTCTTCCCCCAATGGGGAACTCGAGGCGGCGAATGGTTGGGAATGGGGTTTGCTCTCATTTTATACTCTGGTAGCTTCTCCTGGCAGGGTGGCTGGAAGTGGTCTTGGTGGATCCTCAACTAATGTCTGGGTGGGATTCGGTTAACAATAGCAATAGGAAGTGGCAGGATTGCCATTGCTAAGCAATTCTGTCACATGATGTTGCATCTCATCCCTTAGCGATGGAAATTCCACCTCCAATTCCACTTATTGTTAACTGAGGACTACCTATGTCTTGCCCACCCTCTGAAATGTACCATTTGAGAAACATTAGAAACCAAAGCAGGAGTGATGGAGAGATCTTTGCCACATCCTGTCAGGGACTTAGAGAATATTTACATTCTGTATTCCCTCTTCAGTATTGCGTTTTTCCAAAGTTAACCCCCCAAATAAGTTGCTGTTACTTTTGTGTCTTACTAGGGGACAGCAGTATTTTGGTACAATCTTTTCCCAAGCGGTGAAGGAGACTATAGTACCCGGCACGCCGCATGTCCGGTATTAGTTGGTAACAAATGGGGTATGTATGAAATTTAAAAGATAAGATTTTAATAGTCTCCCTTTAAATCATGTGTGGAACATTCTTGAAATGCCTCAAGTAGAAAGACTTATTAAACTTAGGAAGAGTGGGGGATCAGAATGGAAACACACTTGCATGGGGTTTTTTTACTTTCTCCCATTGCAAACAGTGAAGAGAAGTTATTTAATCCACACCTTACAACACGAGGTCTGTAGAAATGGATTGGGGGTGGGAAATGACTTAATGATCCCTCTGATGCTAAGTGCCTCTTAGCCTTAGGAATGATCTATGTGAAGTTGGGAATCCCCTGTCCAAAACCAGAATCTGATGCTAACTTGAAAAATGGTTTTAAAAAATGGTATGGTGATGGACGCAGTGGCTTAATGGGTAAGGCGCTGAACTTGTCGATCAGAAAGGTTGGCAGTTTGGCGGTTCAAATCCCTAGTGCCACATAACGGAGTGAGCTCCCATTACTTGTCCCAGCTTCTGCCAACCTAGCAGTTTGAAAGCATGTAAAAAAAATGGAAGAAGAAAAATACGGACCACCTTTGGTGGAAAGGTAACAGCGTTCTGTGCACCTTTGGCCTTTGGCGTTTAGTCATGCCAGCCACATAACCACGGAGACGCCTTTGGACAGCGCTGGCTCTTTGGCTTTGAAACTGAGATGAGCACCGCCTCCTAGAGTCAGGAACGACTAGGACGTATGTGTGAGGGGAACCTTTACCTTTACCTTATCTCTAATATGAACCAAAAACTTGCATCCTAAAATATACCATTCATCTACTACAACCATGAAGTACAAGTGGATGCAATAATGACAGGCAATTTTTTTTACTACCAACTGGAATATCTTCCCAGGTTCTGTCCACCCTCAGACACAGAAGCTCACCGGGTGAATCACCCTCTTCCAGCCCAACCTACCTCAGGCTTGTTAATATGGGAGAAAAGGAGAACGGAGTATTGATATGTTGCCTTGGGTTCGTACATTAAAAAGGTGAGATACTGAATAAATACATAAATTATGAAAAGCCAAAGGCTCTTAGTTACTAGCATAATAACTGCTTTGTATAAAGAAAATCCAGAATTCAATGTTTGATACCCCTGTATTGGATAAAGAATGACCCCGATGTAAAAGTCTGGATAACTATTTCTGGTTACTACAGTATAGACAATGATATCTTGGAAGACAATCTGGTACCAGGTAGCTCTTTAGGTTCCTCTGCATTACTACCATGAAAATATGCACAGATATCATATTATCTCAATATTATATATTAAATTCCCCATTAAAATATTCTAGCAGAAAATCAGAGTACAATTGGGTCAGCTGACTGCCTTTATCTGGTTGATCTGCTTAACTCTAAAGCTTTCTATGTTCCCAAGCAAGATCTAATTCTATTTTTAGGCACACTAGACTGGGAAATCCCTCCCTTATACACAAAATTAGTACATGATGACGCTAGTGTATATGTAATGAATGTATATACCACAGGAAATAGATGAGTGGAAAAAGAGGCCATACTTTGAAGGTTTCCTGGTAGCTTTTTCACACTAGATTAGAGATAATGGAGTCCTCCACCCCCTCTTTTAAAAAGGCACAATTTTTAAAAGCCTTCCTAGCCCAATTGTTTTTGCTGCTTTTTGAAATTTAATCATTTGTAGAGCATAACATGTGCCTTAAGCAAAGACTGGGGATGTCTTATTCAGAAATATTTCTATTTAGGAGTGTGAATACATACCAACATACACATACACAATGTTAAACCTAGGTTTGGTGTAGTATCCTCACCGGCTCAAGGCTTTCATCCTTCCAAGGTCGGTAAAATGAGGACCCAGATTGTTGGAGGTGATATGCTGACTCTGTAAACCGCTTAGAGAGGGCTATAAAAGCACTGTGAAGCAGTATATAAGTCTCAGTGCTATTGCTAATAGCTAACTTAGAATGAGCAGGGCTAATTTTTTCACTGCTCTTCTCATGGCTGTTCCACCATGTCTGCTTCCAATATATATTTACCTCTTCTGCCTAGAAACAGAAATTGTTCAAGAGAGTATGGCAATCTAAATTTCAGGCAAGGAATGAATAGGACAGAATTCCAGAAAGTGAACAGTAATCTTTATGGATCGGAAGGGGCGGGGTAGTCCTTGATAACTGGCTCTTTTACTGTTTAGGGGGAGTTTGGCCTTCGGGCCCCAAAAAGTTTTATCCTGGAGGTAAGTCAGAATCAGCAAATTTCCTGCTGACCTAATTTTCCACTAAGTTAAGGATGGGTAGATGGCCTTAATTTAGCAGCAGGGAAAGGTCTTAAGGCAGTGTTTATCAGGACCAACCCTACTTTTCTACTCAAGGATAAAATAAAGGAATTACTTATTTATATATCAAACTTGTTAACAATCCATCTCCCTTGTAGAGGGGCTCTGAGCGGTTTAGAAAAAGAGATGATGGGGTAGTCACTAGATGGAAATTTGGAAATGAAAAAGGAAGCCTGGGTTGTGGTTGCTCTTCTCTTGCCTTTTCAGATGCCCGTTTTTGCCTTCTCCCTATTCTGTAAGCAAGCTTGACTGTGAGCGTGCTGCTCAGCAGGCAGCAGGACAGCCAGGGCAGGGAGAAATGAAGCCATCGTTGCAGCCCCTCCCCTCCCCCACTTCATTAAGAATATCCCAAACTTCAGAATGAAATCTGAGATCGGGCCATGTTTATCATTGTTAAACATCAATCTTCCCCAGTCCAAAGATCTCCAGTGTGCTCTCATCATCCCTCAGAAACCAGACTGGCTGGAATATTATTGAAGGCATAATCCAGCCTATTTTGAAGCCATGCAATTGAGAAAGATTGAGGACGGAAAAGAATCTAAGAAATCTGCTCGAAGCAGTGAAGATTATTTTTTTTTAGGAAGAACTGTAGAATTCGTCTATTTACTCAGTTTAGCTGGAATATTCGCAGGTCAACCATTCAACAGTTTTTGTCACACAAGATTGTGTGCCTACACTACAAAATTGTGTGCCCTAATATGCATCTGGTTGGCGGCAGCTGTATAGAGCTGCACCCCTGGCACCTGTAGGGAGACATTTTATTCATTTATTTCTTTATTTCTATTTATACCCCACCTCATTTCCCCGGTCAGATGTGGTCTCACCCCTTAAAAGGAGCTTGCATGCTCCTCCCTATGCTCAGTCTGTTCACTTTACTTATACTTACCATGTAATCTCACCTGAGACATCTACCTTCCTATTACCTTTATTAAACCTTTTATTATTGAACCTGACCGTTTTATCTAACTGATCCTAAGATCCCAGCTTCACTTCCACGTCAACAGTTTTGCAGGGAAGCTCAACCTTATTGTGCCCTGCCTCACCCTTTCTGCCTCCCCCAGAGCACGGCATGAATTCAAAGGCAAGAATATTTAGATGCTTGTGTGACAAAGGTACATGGTACAGTTCAAACTAAAGGAAGAAGTTGGGGGAGGTGCAAATGAATCACACCTGTTCCACGGAGTTACTAAGAATTCAAGCTAAACTGTTTGAAAGCTTTCACCCTGAAAGCAAAGCAGAGCAACAAAAGAACATCAGCCAGCAAGCAGTAGGTTCTTGTAAAGCAACAGCTGCAATCAAATATCAACCTGAGCACTTTGTGATTTGAAATGTTTACTGTGCTCTGTTTCTGGACAAGGGATTGCCTTAGTTGCCTGTGCATTTCCTGACACAGATTAATAGCTACCAGAGGGCATTTTGCAGGAATGAGTAGAAAAGGTTTTATATTAAAAACTTTAGAATAGAAAAAGATACTACCCCCTTGGTCTCAGTGGTGGCTAAAACCCCAAGGCAGAAATCTAGGGCTCATGACTGTCTGCTAAGATGGTCAAAAAAGTCAAGATGGCAACCATGCATTTGAAACTATATTGTTCTTTTAAAAGGGGCAGGATTTTAATCCTATGGTTACAATTAAAATCTTGACTTTTTAAAACCCCTCTCCTCCCTGCCCCATCATCCTTGCCAAGGCCTCAAACATCTGAACAAGGAAAAAGCAGGCACATACAAATTGGGCGGCATACAAATTAAATAAAATAAATAAAATAAATGTTACAGCCAGCCAGGCAAGGGCGGGAATCAAATGAGGGCAGCACCAAACAACCTGGCCTAGCCTAACCGTGTCAAAGTGTTATTGAGACCTGGCATGCCTGATTTTTTCCCTCACCATTCTGCCCATAGTATTTTGCAGGTTCAAAACACAACCCGTTAGCGTAGGTTTGAGCAGGAAGTTGGCTTGCTCCCTAAAGCCATAGGCTCAGGGTATCATGCCTCTTCCAGAAATTTGTTAATTTCATGAACTGTAATTCACTGTATTGTGTGTGTGTTTGTGTGTCTACACAATTATGATCCTTAATTATTTTTATCCTATCCTTCCTGTCATTTCTTTCAGAAACCTGAAGAGTGTACAACAAACCTCCAATGTAGGTCTGAAAGATAAGGAAGGGCCCAAAACCTCTTAAGTGAACATCATGGTTGGGTTACTTTTTGTTTTTAAAGTGCGGGTTTTTTGATGCCAGTCAGAACTCTAACCACGGAAATTGCACCAACTATACCAGTTTAACTCACTCCCCTAACTTAATATGTTGAGAATGTGTGGCCCTATTATTAGGCTGTAGGAGACAGTTTGGTTTTAGCATCAAACATGGGAATGGTAGCAAACTCTCAACTATATAGTTAATATTGTTATTGTTGCTACTACTGCATTGTAAGTGTTCTGTCTTTGGATCATTTTGCCATCCTCTCCCCGCTCCCCAGGTCAATTTAAAGATACTGGCAGCACCAAAGAAGTCCAAATAAGAGCAAGAATAGGAAAGGATTTGCAATGGTTTGCATAATTTGCAATGATTTGCACAATAATAGCAGTTCATCCTTAAAGCCCCAGATTTTGTTTTCTTGCAGCAAGAAATAATCACAACTAGTCCCTTGCAAGCTGTTGCATCTCTCTGCTGATCAAGCCAGGACCTAACTGAATTCATTTTTTTACTCTATGCTGGCAACCCAGAAGCAAAGATTTGTGAGGTTCTTGAGAGCAGTAGGATGAAATGTAGGTTAACCTTTATGGAGGGGATAAGATTCTTGTGCCTTTATGTCCCTAAATTCAGTGAGAGAAACTTCTGATAGCTTGGATGCACTATGTTGTACTTTAATCAGCTCGGTAGGTGGTCAAGGCACAAGAAGGATAAAGAAAAAATGAATGTAATAAAGAACAAATCGTTCTTTCTTTCTTTCTTTCTTTCATTTTTCTCTCTGGCCCTCTGATTCTCTGTCTGTGTGTGTCTGTCTCTCTCTCTCTTTCTCTCTCTCTCAAAAAAAGTAGGGGAGTGTTAACTGGAATGATGCTGTTGCATTCCGTAACAAGAATGCCCTTCCAGTCTCCTTGCATTCCAGACTGTGTTTAGAAGAAGCTGGTACCTATGGCAACAGCTGAAAAGGAATATTACAGGCAAATTTTCTGAATCACAGGCTTTCTGCTCTATATGCTTATTATGCACTTCCAGGCCCCATTAAACAGAACAGAACCATTTAAAAGTCAGCATGAAGTGCAAGCAAGACATTTAGAAACAGGTAAAACAGTTTTGGAGAAAAAAGGTGTAGAATGAACAACCAGACATGTTCAAATCTATTTTTGTCACATCTTTCATCCAAAATACAGCAGCAATATAAATCATAAACTAAACCTATAAATGAGGAAATAGTCCAGATATTCTGAGTGTGGATTGCAAACTAGTCTATGTTGTCTCCATTTACTTCCAGGTGAGGAAAGCTTTCAATATGTAGATATGGTTTAAATATCATGAATGAAGGCGAATGAATATACATGTCCCAGGATAATGTTGCAGCATCCAATCTAGGTCGTTCACCGAGACCAGAGGTTTTGTTTTCCGCGCTTTTGGACTCGTGCTGGAGCCCATCCTCAGGGAACTGTGTCGTGCACAAATATCATGCACAACTTTGGAATCTGCAACGAGTTTAACCCTACTTTCAAAGAAACTTTAATTAACGAATTCATAATACTGCCTTCTGAAAATGGTAACCAATATTGTTAAGTATTCCAAGGTACCAAAAGCAGAAGAGACAAGGCATGGAAGCAGTATTCCAATATTTGAGAGGGTACCACAAGAAAGCGGGGGGGGGGGTTATCCTATTCTCCAAAGCAGCTGAAGGCAGGAATAGAAGCACTGGATGGAAAGTAATCAAGGAGAGAACCAACCTAAAACTACCGTAAAGGAAAATTTCCTGACACAGAGAAAAATAATGGAATGGCTTGCCTCCAGAAGTTGTGAATACTGGAGATTTTGAAGAAGAAATTGGAAAGCCATTTGTCTGAAAGGGTATAGGATCTCCTGTCTGAGCAGAGGGTTGGACTAAAAGACCTCCAAAGTCCCATCCAACTCTGTTTTTCTGTTAAAACATCTTCAGCTTGGTACCATCAAGCCAGCATAGCCAAAGAAATGAAGAATCCATATCTGGACAAGTCTGTCTGGAGAAACCAAGTGCAGCCATTGGATGGTTTTAAGGCTTCCATACCAGGTCTGCAAATGTCAGAATACCCACTAAATGGCAGCTATTAATTTCCCCATATCTCTTCGCTGTCACCTACCGGTCCTCCCACTTTTATAGTCCAGATAGTGTAGCCTTGGATAAGTTCACATATCATGTTAAGCGATAATATGATTTATCTGTTTTTTACTTTAGTGTGATATGTGAACCAGCCACTTTAATTTATGAAGCAGAGTTTCTGGCCTATTATTTACATATGAATGAGACCACAAATGCTTTTTTAAAAAAATCAAAATATGGCTAAAACAAACCTCAGCATCTGTTTGTTTACTCTTGACTAAAGTTAAAATTTTACTACATACAATAAAATCAGAAAGACAGTTGAGGAATGGAATAAGAAGCAGACTGATTAGATTCCCCCCCCCCCCGATGGAATGGTTTTTCTCCCCTCTCCATTTGAAATTGAAAATTCAGGATGGTTCCTTTTGGAAACCCTGGAAGAGAATATTAAGAAAGAAACAAAAATGATCATATTTTATTTATTTATTTATTTATTAGATTTATATCCCGCCTCTCTTCACCCCTTCCGGGGGAACTCAAGGCAGCAGTATATACAATAAAATACAATTGCCTATACAATAAAAATAAAAAAACCATACATTCACTCGATCATACATGAGAGGGACAG
>JANHGC010005484.1:155120-171285 GCA_027560395.1 Boaedon fuliginosus | reverse complement strand
CGGAAAGCGCGCCCACAAAGCGGGTAACCAGCGAACCGGTAGGAACCCACCCCTGGTTGGACCTGAAGACCTCCAAGTTCCTTCCACTTCTGTTATTCCTAGACCGTGCAGATAAAATGTAATCAACTCCCCAATACTCTTGCTTCTACCCAGAAAAATTTATCAGGTGAAACTGAGGCTTGTACACATCAGCTGGAAGAGCTCCAGGTCATTTCCTGAAGATGAGTTCATTCGGAATTAGTAAGTATGTAATTAGGTTCCTGTTCTAATTACTTTTTCAAAGATCAGTTTGCAAGGGTGGGAATGATGAGCCGATGACACTTACAATGAAAGTTAGTTCCTTTTCACAGTGATAATAATTACTCACTTTCCTTCCCCCCCCCATATTACTTAAGAAAAGTGGAGCTATTCAAAAGCAATTTTTAAAATCTGTGGTTCTCATATTTCTTTGTGTAGAGGCTTCTTACCAAGACAAGTCTGTCCATCTGGTCCCATAATTGTCCCCAAGGAACAAATGCAATCTCCAGTGTCCAAGCAGGAACCTTGACAATCAACCACATCACAGATGTCATAGAAATCTGCAGAACGATAAAGGAAAGTTATTAGAAAAGCAGATTAACTGATTGGGTGTACTTAATTAAATTAGTTGGGCTTAAGCCAATAGCTGGTCACTTTCTCTCACCCAACTCACCTCAAAGGGTTGTTGTTGTGGGGAAAACAGGAGGAGGAAGGAGTATCTCCATGGTCATGTGATTAAAATTTTTGCACGTGAAAATTGCTATGTATTTATGACAGTTGTCGCCTTCTGTGGTCATATGAGCCAGCTTCCAACAAACAAATGGGGAAACGACCACACAATTCATTTAATAACTCCAATAATTTGGTCAACAGCCATGGCAAAAAATATCTGACTCACTTAACCATCTTGGTAAGTGATAGAAATTCTAGTCCCAATTCTGGTCATACATTGAGGACTACATATATGCATTAAGTCTTATGTCACGTAACAATGCAGTAATGATTTTGCATTGCTATGCAATTCTAGCTTGTTATGAGTTCTATTGCAAATAATATTCAGTCTGTTTTATGTGCCAGCTGAGACAATTCCTCAAATTCAGAATGATGTATGTTATCAAAAGTAAAAAAATATATAGCACACAGTAGAAAATAGCAACGAACAGTAAAACTAACAGTAGACAAATCATGAAAGTAGTAGCTCAAAGCTTAAAAGTAGTAACTCAAAGGCTGCCTCGAGATCCCTTTGATTGGGGAAGAGAGGTGGGGTATAAATCGAATAAATAAATAAATAAATAAATAAATAAATAAATAAATAAATAAATAAATAAATAAAAGTAGATTGTCTTTCTAAATGCCAGCAGAGAAGAAACTGTTCTGATCTCACAGACTAATTTATCAAAAGGGCCTGCTGGGTATTATCTATGAATTCTTAGAACCACTAGTTCTAATTTGAAAAGCTGAAAAGCATCAAAAATATCTTCTCTGTAGGAAAATTGGTCAAAATATTTTTGGACTACAGTAGAAGCATATTAAGAACTCTGAGATCTTGTTGTAGACATGCTCACAAAATAACTATTAAGAGAGAATTGTATATTCATAAAATGTTTATCATGGGTAGGCACGGTCAGTCATAAAATATATTTACCAAAAGTGAAACTAACAATCAGATCAGAATTCTGGGAATTGAAGTCAACAGGTCTTAAAGTTGCCAAGGTTGGAGACCCCTGTATTAGGGCACATTAGAACCATGTTGTCTAGTGTTACTGTAGACCTGTCAAGATCTAAATGCTATAATGTGAAAAGACTGGACATACCTGCAAAACTAATTAATGTTATTAATTTCTAACTGTTTTATAAGTCAGTTTGATAAGTCTTTGAACAAGAAGGGGGTGGGAATCAATACTTTATCCTCCAAGAAAAAGGGAAGTAAAGCATTTTTCAAGGTCAGCTGGATACTCATTTGGAGATGTCATAAAGTTAATGTATTTTCTTCCACAGTTTTCTGAAATTGTAGCTCTTTCTGCTAATTCAATGTATATTTGCTTAAGTTTCAAAGGCATTTGCTACTGTCTTAGAACTATTTAATGAATTAACTTAATAATCTCCCATCATGTCTATATTTTGTATATAGGGTAAAATCCCTCCATTAAGATACCCACAAATATAGTCAGCCATAAATACATGCACAAAGATACAGGTAATTCTCAATTGAGCCCAGAATTTCCATTGCTTAGCTAATGCTAAGCTGTTAAGTGAGTTTTGCCCCATTTTACGACCTTTCTTGCCACAGTTGTTAAGTGAATGATTGCAGTTGTTAAGCTAGTAACCTGGTTGTCAAGTATTTCTACCTGGCTTTCCCATTGACTTTGCTTGTCAGAAAGTTGCAAAAAGTGATCACATGACCCAGGGACACTGCAATTGTCATAAATACATGCCAGTTGTAAAGCGTCTGGATTTTTTTGATCACGTGACCGCAGGGATGCTGCAACGGTTGTAAGTATGAAAAACAATCATGAGTAACTTTTTGCAGTGCAGTTGTAACTTTGAATGGTTTTAAGCCGAGGACTATTTGTACGCTCACAATAGCTATTTTGTCAGTGTACAACTTAAACACCTTACAAAATGCCAACTTTTCAAACAGTATGGAATATTAGTAAAAAAAAATACCAGTTTACTGACAAATTCGGAATAACAGAATAGCAGAGATGGAAGGGACCTTGGAGGTCTTCTAGTCCAACCTCTTGCACAAGCAGGAGACGCTAGTCTAGGCGATCTCAGACAAATGGCTGCCCCAATCTCTTCTTAAAAACCTTCAGTGATGGAGCAGCCACAAATTCTGAAGTCAAGCTGTTTCACTGATTAATCGTTCTTCTCACTGTCAGGGAATTTCTCCTTAGTTCTAGGTTGCTTCTCTCCTTGATTAGTTTCAGTCTGTTGTTTCGTGTCTTGCCCTCTGGCGCTTTGGAAAACAAATGGACACTTCTTTGTAGCAGCCCCTCAAATATTGGAACATGGCCATCATGTCACCCCTAGTCCTGCTAGCAGTGTCCCAATATTTGAGGGACTGCCACAAAGAAGAGGGAGTCCAAAACTCGAGAGTCCAAAGTTTGGTTTGTCCAAATTTGACAGTCTAAAAGTTTCCCCCAAAGAAAGAGTGTAGCTGTCCTCCAAAAATCACGAGGACTGGTCTAGATTGTGCAAAAGGTATTCAAAGGAAATGTGAGGTATATACAATTCAATGGTCATTGCTATGGCTTGATGATGAGGTTAAGACTCAATCCTTGGGCATCCTATTCAAATGTTACCCTATGATATGCAGATAATAGAAACAGTCCATACAGTTAGAAATCCAGTAGAGAAGTGAGGAGTGGAAAGAGATTTCTGGGTAAATCTTCAAGGCAACTCTCTGATTGGTCAGTAAGAAGCATGTGTCAATATAGTTCTCCTTTAACCCCTTCAGTCCTTCATTGATACAACAAGTGGACAATATCGAACAGGAAAGATGCCCAGCAGAAAAGATCAGATGTTTCAAACTGCTTCCTCCGCAGCTCAGAGAGGAAGCCTTGAGCTCAGCCTCTTCAGCTGACTAGAATGCACCCAGCAGATTTTCCAGATGAGATACATTACTAAAATGATTTCTCTGTTATAAGCTGTAAAGGTCAATGAGCAATGCAAAGAAAAGCTATTAACTACATTGCCCAATAATGCGGAGCTAATTCCGAAATTCATAGAGTGATTTCTCAAGGAAATTAGCCTATGTTTTCTTAAAAAAAATGAGTTGAGGGGGGCCTCAGCTATATATAATAATAATAATTTATTGAATTTATACCCCGCCTCTCTTCACCCAAGGGGAACTCGAGGCGGCAGGGGAACTCGAGGCGGCAATATATTTATTGTAATTTTTTGTAATTGTAATCTGAGGCCAATGAAGACAATTTTTGATAACATCAATATATTTTTGCATGCTGTTTATGTCTGTGTGCATCGTGGGACAAAAGAATAGAAGAGCTATTTTGTTGCTATAGATATAGAATAACAGAATTACAGAGATGGAAGGGACCATGGAGGTCTACTAGTCCAACCCCCTGCTCAGGCAGGAAACACCATTTCAGACAAATGTTTGCCCAATCCCATCTGAAAAACCCCCAGTGTTGGAGCACCCACAACTCCTGGAGAAAAGTTGTTCCACTGTTTTTTGTTAGGAAATTTCTCCTTACTTCTAGGTTGTTTCTCTCCTTGATTAACTTCCATCCATTGCCTCTTGACAGAAAGATATAGAGATAGAGATGATGGAGAAAGAGACGATAGAGATAGAGACAATCGAGATATAGTTAGAGGACACAAAAGAGTGCAAAGGAGGACACTTACCAATGAGAAGAATCATGTCAAGGGGTAAACTAGATTAGTTTTGCTCACACAAGGAGGTTTGCTATTGGTTTCAGGGAAACAAAATCATGAGGCATCATTCATACATGGGAGCATATACTTGCCCCCAAAGTGAAATTCCTCTTGTTATACTGTGCTCAAAGGAGAATATACATAAGGAAGGACAATTAAGTGTAGAGTCCTTGGGATTCTCTGAGCTTGGTTACTTTGTTGCAGATTTTTCACTGACAAACTAGGTAACATCATCACGGCTAGAAGGGAGTGATGTTCAAAACCATTCAAAAGAAAAAAGAAAAAAAAGGGGGGGGGGGAGACCAAAACACCACCTCAACAGCAATCAACAGCCAGATGAGCAGGGATTAACACCAAGATTGACATTAGACCAACAATCAAGAAGCAAATCAAGGAACTACCAAATCAGACAAACAAGTTAACAATAAGCAGCCTATCCAAGAACCTCCAAGTCCATTCCCACCAATACTGACAGGGCAAGCAACTAGGTAGTATATAAATTGAGAGCAAACCCCATTCTCTACTAGCACTGATGATGTCACCTAGTTTAGTAATGAAACCCCTGCAAGAAAACAACCAGGGACCCCTCGACTCCAAATATTCTCTTCTATGGGAAAGAACAATTAAGATTTGGTCACTTACGTCCACAATAAGCATGGTAGCAGACACTGGGCTTGGCTAAGTGATAGACATAATAACCTCCAGGACATGCCTTGATTTCAACAGTTGTATTCCAGAGGCAGCAGTTTCCATTGAAAGTTGCACAGGCCTGCCTTTGGACAATGCCCTCTGATTCTTGAGGATGGCTGCCATTCAGCCAGATTGGGGCATGGGTGCCACAGTGGTTCTCAGGAATGCAGAAGGTAGGCATGGCATCTCCCGCCATCCCCGTAAAGCGATACCATTCCCCATCCACGTGGCTGTCACATTCGGGCTGGTCAGTAGAATCGTTGAACTGGAATTCCGTGTTCCTCCAAGGCTCATTCAGACTAATGTAGGCAGAACAAGGATCGAGAGCTGGAAGACAGGAGGAGAAAACTAGTCATTATCCATAGGTAAAGGTAAAGTTTCCCCTTGCACATACATTCTAGTCAGTTCCTGGCTCTAGGAGGCAGTGCTCATCTCTGTTTCAAAGCCGAAGAGCCAGTGCTATCTGAAGACGTCTCCGTGGTGATGTGACCGGCATGACTATATGCCAAAGGCGCACGGAACGTTGTTACCTTCCCAAAGGTGGTCCCTAGTTTTCTACTTGCATTTTTACATTCTTTCGAACTGTTAGGTTGGCAGAAGCTGGGACAAGTAATGGGAGCTCACTCCGTTACGTGGCACTAGGGATTCGAACCTCCAAACTGCCAACCTTTCTGTTCGACAAGCTCAGCATCTTATCCACTGAGCCACCACGTCCCTAGTCATTATCCATAGCAGGATGCTAATTATACTGGAATCTTGTAGCAATAACTAAGAAGAGATAAATAAATGTTTGATTGAAGGAATAGAACCATCCAGTTGTTGGATTCTTGGGAGCATTTTACTTTCAACACACCTACACAAGGTTAATTTTTTATCCATAGTCAAGCTTTATGGTCAAATGGAGCCCATCTCACAGTAATTTGCTGCATTTTCTTTATAAAATATTGACTAACATAAAACCATATATTTGGGAAAGGCCATTGAAGCCAATCTTCTGCCCACTACATGAATTAGATTATAACCAGTTATTATGAGAAAGCCTGCCATTTCTCTAAGCCAGGGATGTCAAACTGACGGCCCATGGGCCTGATGTGTCATGCTCAGGCCATGCCCACCCCAGTTCCGTGAAGGGAAAAAAACCATCATGATACACCACGTGATAGCAACAAGACGTGGCGAGTTTGACACCCATGCTCTAAGCAGTTGATCCTGTTGTTAAACCAATCTTCCTATTTAAATATTTCTGCCTGGATCTGCTTTTCCACAATATTATCTGGCTTGAATTCTGTGTGTTACAGAATTAACTCATGGCCCTTCTCTATTATTCAAGTATATATGTCTTCCTGAGGCTAAATAAACCCTGTTCCCTCAATCTTTCATTTTGGAACTTATTTTCTGGTCTGATAATCATTTGTTGCCTGATGCGGAATCTGGATGTATCACTACATTCAATATCCATAAGATGCAGTTTTAAATTATGGGTCCTGTAGGGTTGATTTTTCTTTTACTTAAGACCAGACGATCCTTGAGGAATTTACAACTCCACAATTCACGATTCTATGATATTTTCTTGTAGGTTAATTGAAACTCAGTAGGAGGTCCACAAGAAATTATCTTGACATGGAATCTTGCCTATAATATAAGTTCAACATTCTCAGCAATCTCTCATGTATCTTAACCAGCCGCAGGCTCTAATAAACCAACTCAGTTCATTTCTAGAAAATACGTCCAATACTAGCTTGAAGAAATAATTGCAGACTTCAGCTGTTGTTAATAAGAGAAAGTCCAGGCCATCTTCTACTGAGATCAAATGTGGAAGACTTAATAAAAACAGAGTTTCTTCCTCCTTCCATGACACCTAATAAAGTAATACCTAAAACCTCAAATTTAACAAGGTTTCAAGATTCTAAAATACTGCAAACCCATACAACTGACAACAGTGTTTCTATTCAGCTAAGCTTTGGTGAGTTCATTCAGAAACGCCTGAGATTTGAAGATGCTAAATTTTCAAAATCTAGAGTTGTAATTTCAGCTGCACAAATTACCCTTCCAATTGAATAATGATGTTCTTTAAAAGGAAAAGATGGAAAATGCATGCATATTGACAATATATCATTGAATGCAGGTTTTCCCCCCACCTGTTGCAATATAACTGAAAAGTCCCACTGGTGTGACCAATGGAAGATTGTGAGGACTATAATTGCAACAGCCAACATAGATAGATGGCTTCAGTTTGGGGAAAACTTATTTAATCAATAGTTGAGATCGAGAGTGTCTCTGGGAAGAAGGAAGACTTCCCTACTTCTGATAAAGAGAGACAAAGCAAAGCTTTATCTTGCTTGGCTGTGTGATTAGGGTGTCTTCTTAGTTTCCTATGGTGGTAATTGGGGACTGCTCCTTCAGGTAGGGCTGCTTGTAACCAGCAAAGGAAGGACTAATCTGATTGATGCATAAGGCAAGTCAGGTGATTTTTCTTTGTGCTATATGAGCCCATCGATCTTCTATGAGTAAGCAAAAGAAGGAGATTTTTCTCTGATTAGTAGGTCTGGAGGGAAACTGTGTGTTTCTGTGCATGCCTTCAGATCAGTGTTGATTCCTAACAAATGTCTGCACAGGTCCATGCGGCTTTCTTGGCAAGATTTTGGAAGTGGTTTGCCACTGTCTGCTTCCTAGGAAAGCTGAGGGGGAATGATTGGCTCAAGGTCCCCAAGATGGTTTTGTGCCCAAGGGTTGGAAGAAATATCTATCTGGTTCAGTTCCAAGTGGGGAGAAAGACACTTGAAACGAGGCTGATTGGAAAGATGGTTTATTGGTGAACAGGACTACATGGGTTTGAGGTCCTGGGTAGCGGACCATATGGAGTAGAGAGTGAGGGTTATTTATACCCTTTCTTGCGCTTTGTCCTTGAGCTTCCTGTTCCTATGCAAGAAATGTATTCTATTGGTTGTTGGAGGTATCACTGCTAACTTAGTAGGCTGCCTGAGTCCCAGGCTTGGTTGAAGCTTGCTGGGTGATGCAATGAAGGGGCTTGTTGTGCCATGTGGTGAGCATTGCTGCTAGATGGCAGAGGGCTAATCCTATTATGTCCTGAGGGGTCAGGTCTTAATCTCATAATTCTGGAGCTGAAGGTCTTTTGTCTTGTAGATAGGCTGTCCCAGTCCTTCTCAGTGGGCACCAAATATCTGCTGGGGGCAGGGAGTTGAAACTCTGAGTTTCTGTCTCCCTTAAGATTTCTCTTTCTCTTTTAGGGGAAATATAATATTCTGCCTTTTTAATATTTCCTAAAATATTTCATTCTTCTAAGAGGGGTGGGTGCTAACTTTCTACACAAGGCAGGCAGGACTGGGACGCACAGTCCCCTTGTTTTCAGCCTGCAACCTTAATTATTAACTGCCCCACCTAACCAAACAGGCTCTCTTCTATACAGCATGTATGTGAGGAATCCCTTGGTACTTCAGAACCTAAATTGACCAGCTGACAGGAGATCCCTCCGTCAGAGGAAACTGCTTGATCAGAAGGACTCAGAGCTTGTCCACTCTGCCTGATCATCCTGGACCCTAGAAACAGCCATAGCTGGACCATCCCTCAAATAACCAGGCCCCATGTCATAAAGTGATAACAAGCACCTTGAAGTGCCAGTTGGTAACCAGTGCAACTCGCAAAACTCTGGTCACAGCGGCAAAACAAGTCACATTTCATTTTAATGGAAAAAAGTGAATCCCAAAAGATTTTCAGACAGGTAATAGGAAAACTAGTGTTATCCTGAAAAGAAGGTGCTTTCCACACACCCCCTTTCTTTTGTTACAAGACCTAACCAAACGGGAAGGTGAAAATTATTGCCTGGTTAAATAGGCTTAAAAGGTGACAAGACAAAAATCATAGCGGTTTTGAATGGCTTCCTTCAGAAGTTGTGGGTTCTTCATCACTGGACGTTTTTAAAAAGAGACTGGAGAGCCACTTGTCTGGAATGGTATAAGGTCTCTTACCTGACCAGGGGGTCCCTTCTAACTCTGCTATTCTGTTATTCTGTTTTATACCTGAGAGCTAGAGATTCCCAGTTGATGCAGATAAAGAAACCAGGATCAACTTCCCTAATGAAAGAATCAGCGTTCTGTGTCGTTTGGCGATAATGAGCCATCTTCAAACTCTGATCCTTGCCATGCTTTCCTTTCCAGCTCTCCCTGTCTGCCTTCTTGCAATTCAGATCTCCTAGGAGTTGCTGCCTTTGAACAATTCTCAGATCTTGATTACTCAACAACCTGTCACCTGCAATGCAAGATTTTGGACGAGCAAAGGACTTCTCTGTCAACCTCCTCCCAGCAAAGAGAATTTCAGAAAACTCCCAAGATTTAAAGTGAAGGCTGCGAATGAGAATAAGATTAAAAACATTTGTTACACTTTTCATCCAGGATGCATCGCTGCAGCTTCCAAATTTGCCATTTATATTTGTGCATGGACAGTACTTAACACTTGATTAAGCACCAGGTAACCCCAGCTGACTGTGGAATTAAAGCAGGATTTATTATTAACTTTCTTTGGATTGAAGCAAATGGATTGTTTTTCTTTCTTTTTTTGCTAAATAAGTCAATTGCTCTAAGTTGGTACATCAAAATGAAGCAAAAATATTTTCCTCCCTTTTAAAATTTCATTGGCCACTGGGCTGCCTTGCATTCTTACGTGATTCAACCTGTATTTTAGGAACAATGAAATATCGATTTAATTTGAAAAGAAAAATGCCTTGTTACTTAATGAGAAAATACTGTGATGGCTAGTAATTTACTGTTGGTTCATTTGCTTATGAGTATAGATGATAGAGTGGATGCAATTCATCACATTCTTTTTCCCCCAGTATTCAGACGATGCACGTCACTTGGTAGAGTAAAAAGAAAAACCACCACAACTTTTGCAGATGTATAAATGATCTACAAAAGAAAAGAACCGTAAAGTAAAATGGAATGCACCATCAAAAGCACCCAAAGCTTGGAACGGAATGAAAAATTGGAAAGGAACTGACAAAATATGAAAAGAACAATTGCTTGATACACTGAACATTGATTGGATATTCAACGTGTATCTCTTGTCACCGAATGTTCTGCATTATGTTTGTAATTTATGATTTATTTGGCTTTTTAAAAAAATAGATGGTTATGTGGGCCAGGATGAAAAGTGAGCCCAATACACATGGTATGTGAGTGTGGTGGCATTTTGCTTGTGTGTGATGATTTTAACTCTATGGGTGTCTTGTTCTTCTTTTTTGTGTTGTAATTATAGGAGCTCAGCAGTTACATATATCTTGCAACTGACTGGCTGTGTATGTTTGCCAATTGCTATTTTCACAGGATTCTTAATCATGATTTACTCAATTTAAACCAAGATTCTGAGGTTGCAATCAACATATGAGCCAAGTCTGAGTATCATACTAGTGAAGGAGCAAGTCAAGGTTTCTGGGCCTCAGGGCAAAAACTCGGATGAAACTTCTGTGTTAATTTTAGGAATCAGCTTATGATTTAATGGCCAATTTTAAGGGATCGGATTTGTTAGTGATCAGGATTTGTGCATGCAAAGTTTTTGAGGAAGAACTGCAGCAATGCAGTTCAGGACACTCTCTTTGGGGTATATCAGTGCCATTAAGTTGTGTCAGTACTAAGTTATCAGATATAGGTTGTAAGTATCCAGTTGACCACAAGATGATAGCAATGAGGAGGTTGTATCTCTTCGCTGCCACCTAGCGGCAGTCTAGTCAGTATTCACCAGGTGTGGCCTCTCTGTTCACTCACAGCACCTCCTGCATGTCGCTGTGTCCAACCTAGGCCACCCTTCTGGGCAACTTGGCTCCTCTATGGATGTATTTTGGCCCTGTAGCATATCAGAAACAGGTTGGCTTGGTCTAAAGGCTGAAAGTCTGACTGTGTTAGAAAATAACTATCACTGCTGCTAAGGCTAAGATTTGGGTTACAAGAGTTCAAGTAGTCATTTGTAAAAGCAGACATCCAGATTTTGCAGTCCAGATTGAGTAATTTCATTCCAGACTAAAATATGATTGGCTGGTTTATAGTTTGGTAGATATTTTCTACTATTACATTTCTTTAAAATTAAATTTCTTCTGCATGTACTGGTTGTACAGAATTTAGAATAATTTATTTCACCCAGTTAATATGATAGTATTATGGATTATGTTTCCTGTCATGTGGCCATTTCCACAAACCTCTGAATGGACTGAAGATTGATTGTTGCCACTGGAATTTATCAATACTAATATCCCTTTTAATTATTTTAATTGTAGTTATCATCTTTGGGACACATTATGTGAAGACCAAGCTTCCAAAGTCTATAATTCTGGGAAAGACAGAAGAAATGAAGAGGATGACCAGGGGCAATCTGGATGGACTCACAGCGATGAGTGGACTATTAGAAGATTTGAAGAATCAGGCTCGGAACTGTTCATCCTAATGGAGATCTAACTACATGAATGCTGACTTGATGTCACACAACCAATAAATCAATTTCCCTTTTGAAATCACCCCTTGATTTCAAAATAGCAGTGGGTGTGTATGTGTTCCCATGTTTTGTCACACCCTTTAGAGACATCTTCATTGAATTCTAATTTAGAATTGCTCTTCAAATAAATAGAGAAATATTGCAACACTCAATATTTTCTCGACTACCCCAAGTATAATGAAATATCTGTCATGAACTTTATGGTGGCAATGGAGAAATCATCTTTTGAACTATTGCATGACCCACCTGATACAACTGGGGTAAAAATTAAAATTAGTAAATTTCTAGCCACACAGTATTAGCCTCTGAATAAAAGGTATCACACAAATACATCAAAGTATTCAAATGTTAGAATATAGAAGACCCTCCTCAACTGTTATGTAGTTCATGATTTGAAAGAAATTTACAACTCACACAGAATCATGTTCTAATAGCATGTTTTAAATTAGCAGCATCTATTTGCAACAATTCTCTACCTACATTAATTTCATTTTATGGTTCACTCAGATAATCTCATTTAATTTTAATAGCTCAATATTCATCCCTTACATTGTGTGTGTGTGTGTGTGTGTGTGTGTGTGTGTGTGTGAGTGTGAATGAGTGAGTGAGAGAGAGGAGAGAGAGAGAGAGAGAAGAGATGGGGCTATCTTTATTTCTGGGGCAATTGTAGAATCCTGTTTATTTATTTATTTATTTATTACATTTTTATGCCACCCAAATCCCAAAGGACTCTGGGTGGCTTACAACATATTCCTTGTATATTTTAGCATTAGAATGGCATAAAGTCCCACTTTCACAGAACTAAATAAAAATAGCACATACTGAAACTGTTGGGCATTATTTACCACAGAAAGGTGGTCTTATTAGAAAATAAAGGAAAAAGAATCCATATTTGTGAGTGGTGATACTCTATTACACATCAAATGGAGCAGAATTCCATTTGTATATTGGGTCCTTCCTACTTCTCAGTACTTTTTTCTGAAGTTATCTGAAATTTTGCTGCTGGGAGTCTATAGGATTCTTTAGCCAGCTATGGCATAAGCAAGCAGGAAACAATAGATGTGAGGAAAATTCTGAGTCATCTCAGTCCTTTCACACAATATATGAAGATTTAGTTGCTCTAACTTCTCTGGAGTTACACTAAGTAATTACAAGAACAAAATACTGGACTAAATGCTACAGAAATTAACATTCCCTGCAAAACAAAACAAAACAAAACAAAACAAAACAAAACATGCAAATCTTCTTCCAAATTGCATGCAGCAAGCAAATAACTGGGCATTTTGTTCACTACATATAAACGGCCTGTAAAGGCTTCAAAAGAAATGCCAGCTCTGGACAAGAACATGGCCTTTTGGGGCTTCCAGTTAATGGAAGTTTGCAAGTACTCACCCACTGTATTCTCCTGCAAGGACTGTGTATTTGCGTGGAGGCAAAAGGACAACATAAGCAGCAGGAGCATCTCTTGGTGACAAAGGCATCTGAAGTGAGAAGTCCCAGCAGGACCCATTGAAGAAGAAGACAAGGTGAGTTTACTTCTTATAATCCCACCAGGTGCCTTCGGGCTCTGGTGTTTTGAAGCAAAGTGTATGGAGAGAAAGCTTTGTGGGCACTGGGGGTTTTATCAGAGGAAGAGGCCAAGATGATAATAGCTTCCACCGTAGCCTTGACCTGCCCACAGCAGCAATGCTTTACAGAGACAAAAGGGGAGTATTTTTCTCCTTGGAGTCATTCATTTTGTTTGCAAAGCCATCCTCCAATTGTTTGCTTGCAATGTGCCCTGCAGTGACCCATCTGCTATCTTATCCAGAAGGACAACTAAGGAAGAGACACACAGACATCCTGTGGAGATGCGGGAAGATGGTGGCCCTAATCTATCTTTTCTGCTTCTATGAATAAGAAAATCAACTCTGAAACTAGAAGAACAACGGAGAATGAGACTTCAGTCCTGGTTTTGCTAAAACGGAGGAAAGCAGATTGGAATGGAGGGAACCTCACGAAGCCTTCCCCAAATCTGGTGTTCACCAAATGTGTGAAACTACAGCTGCCAATCCCCTCACCAGCTGGCTATAATCTGACAGATCTGGCTGGTAACCAGGTAATACACCCAAGCAAAATGAATAAACTAAAAGTATTTTCCACACTTATAAAGGTAATCTACTTCCGGTGTGTCAGTGTAGAACTTTTGTGCAAGGAATTCAAGGAAGAGCAATCAGCAATTTTAGGCTGGAGCTCCAACTTCGAAGGTTGTTTTTTCCTGCCCCACTTTGTCCTTGCTCCTTTGTTATGATGGATTGACATTATCCGTAGCCGGTGATTTTTCATGCTGTTGCAAATCCTGTAAACATCGATTATCAGTCAAACTGAAAAGGATGCTGGTTTCTTGGGCATGCTGGACCGAGTAATACTTCTACTGCAAGGAATGTTATTTGGGAATTTCAACCCCTCCTTCTTGCCTATCTAAGAAACATTCACAGCACGTGCAAAAATTTTTTTTTAAAACAACCAAACACTACATTGAATACTGAAATACAGCATTGCAAGCAAGAGAAGGAGAATACAGACTAAGATACAGAAATATATATATTTCATACATTCAGCAGGCCACAATAATAAACGTCTGATGGTATTAGGGAAGGGAACCAAGTGAATCTCCTGCGTTAGGCCTTGGAAAACAAGCAAAAAACTAAATTGTATTTTTTAACTTTCCCAACCTGTCACTAAAGGGTCTAAGACCACTAGCCATGGCTAACTCGCCATGGCTCACCTGTCATGGTCAATCACCGTAGGACAATTTACCATGGGACAATTCAACATTGCATTAATTGTTTCATTCATGTACTTTTATTATTGGTGACCACATTTTCATCAAAATTAACATTTATTTTATTATCATTATTGGCCATGGTTCCATTGCAATTAATTTCATTTTTGTATTTGTTGAATTGTCCCATGGCAAGCTGTTCCACGATGAGTTGGCCATGGTGAGTTGTCCTATTCTGATCACCAAGCCATTTACATGTTTTGATCGCATTTCCCTTCCAAGCCGACCCACCTCTTCTCCAAAAAAGTGTGAACTCTGCGTGTCTTGATTTATACTCACTTAGCTACCTATAATTATTTGATCTAATAGGAGGCAAGTATCGTAAATCTTTCTGGTAGCCCTCCTTGGTTCTACCTAATGCAAACAACTATAGTTCAGAAATAAATCTTTTCTTATTCTTACAAGAAATAAGCAATATTTTCTCATTCTTTAGAAAAGCTCAGAAGCGTCTTACCCATTAATGGGTGAGTTGGGTGTTAGAAAGGAGTCAATGGTGGAAGAATGAATTAAGAAAAGGGATTAAAGATGGAAACAATCTGTCCCCAAAGATGTTGGGAAGTTTGTCCCCTGCAAATTTGAAAGGATTAAGCCAGATATTAATCCATCAAGGAAAAAAAGTGACTCTTCTTAGACTATGATAGATGGCAAAATTGTGGCAAGCTGAAATCACTGAAAAGCTATTAGTATCTGAACCAGGATAGCAATTGGAGACGGATGTTAAAAATGGTTAACAAACCCTGAAGGTCATATATTTCCTTCTATGTATACTGCAAATGGGTGATGGGAAGCTCTCTGGTTTTCAGAGATAAATGATTATAACAAAAAGATTAGGGGCATCTGGTTCATGTTTGTCCTATTTTAAAGCCCGCAACAGAGTGCGGGACTAGTGTGGCTGAAGGAATGGATACAACTGAGAAATGGAAGACTACTGACATTGGAGGGACATGACTTGTTGACAGGGTGGCATACTTTCCTATGGTACCAGGGAAGCAAAATACATAAATACTTCAAGAGACATGTGATAAGACAACCATTATTAAATATTTGGGAAAGGATTAAAGGACAACACTACATCGAAATTCCGGGATGGATATCAACTATAGAGGCGATTATATATCCAAATTTGATAGACCTGCAAAAGATCTTTCGATATAAGGACATTTTGAATGAAAATGGAGAGCGAAAAGAAAGAAAAGACTTGATTGAACAAGGATTGGACATTACATGGTACTTATATTGGCAGATGCAATCTAGATATAAAGAGGATGAAAAACAATATGGCTTTCATCTACAGAATATGGATTTGGATGAAATATTGATAGGGAAAGACGAGAAATTGATAACAAAGTTATATGATTACTTATTAAAATTTAACCTAGCAGAGGAACAAGTGAAAGAAACAATGATAGTATGGGCAAAATTTTTTGGTTATAATATAGAGTTAGAGAAATGGGAAGGTCTGTGGGGGGGAAATTATTCGTTGACAATCTCAACAGCATACAGAGAGAATTTATAGAAAATGTTTTATAGATGGCATTTTGACCCAGCTAGGTTAGGAAAAATGTTTAAAAATAAATCCACAAAATGTTGGAAATACCAGCAAGAACCTGGGTCATATTATCATATGTAGTGGACATGTGAACATGCAAAAAAATATTGGTTGAACATACAAGAGTGGTTAGAAAAAATGACACTACAATATATAGAATTGAAACCTGAGATATTTTTATTGGAATA
>JANHGC010005484.1:122822-140237 GCA_027560395.1 Boaedon fuliginosus | reverse complement strand
GATAGATAGATAGATAGATAGATAGATAGATAGATAGATAGATAGATAGATAGATAGATAGATAGATATAGATATATACTCTGAGAGGTTTGATTTATAATTTCAAAATTGGATAACATTAAACCTTAGAGAAAATGCTATGCATTCTGAACAGCACAGCATGATGTATCAGAGGACAAGTCTGGCAACTGGGATCAGAATTAGCTTTTAGAATACTATTCAAAATTTAGATAATGCCATCTTAATATGAAACAATAGAATCTGAATTTGTACATGAAAGACTTGTGGTGGTGTTTTACTGTTTTGTTTTTAGGATTTATTTGATTCACATTATTTTATAAAACAGTTACTCAGGATCAAATAGTAATCCATAATTACTTTTTCAAATCAGCAAAATGTGCAAAAAAAAATCTAAATTAGTTACTTCAGCTATTACGGTATAGAAACTTCTTGAAAAATGTATTCAAGTAGATGCTTATCAAATATTGTTGAACATTTTGGGGATGTAACCAAAAATTCAAACCTAAATACAGAGTGAATATTGCTTATTCCAAATATATTAATTTGTATTTAAGTAAGATAATTTTCTAGGTAGAAAAGATTCTATCCAGATGTTTACCTCCCTTCCTATGCCTTCTGAAACTGATGTGAAAGCTAAAGACCCCTCTTGAAATAATCAAAATGTGGGGTATGTACAAGAAATGTTTCAATACACAAGACTTGGATTGTAAAATGCCAAAATGATTAGCCTAGAAAAACTGATTTCCAGGCAAGTTCTAAACAGCAAATTTGTCATGATCTATTCCTAAATTCCTACAACTGGTTTATTTATTTATTAACTACTCTTTTCTCAATTTACATATGAAAACTGGAGTGGAACATCACAGGTAGCATAAAGCTACTTGTGCTTGCAGGAAACCTATGTATGTGTGTGTGGTGGGGGAGGTTGTACAAAGTTTCATTCATTTTAATGTAAACTAATTTGTTTTCAAAATACCTTTCCAAAGGAATTTAGGTGACAGTGTTCTTATATCTATTTAATTATAAAGTAATCAAAGTAATGTTGTGAATTATCCATGTTGAATTGAAAATGAAGATAATGAGGACTTGGATAGATTCTGCCTTTTATGATCTACTGTAAAGGAATCAGCAGTCAAGAGTAGCCATTAAACTCTTGGAAAAAGGTAATCAGATTTCCTATGTTTGCAATCTATAATAATCAAAATCTTGCAGGCAATGGCTTTCCCTGTTACATTCTAGGGAAGCCAGAGTCAGACTTTGAAGAAGTCAAAGAAGAACAGGATAGAATAAATATTGAAAATTTTGAACTTCAACAAGACTTGTGTGAATACTATGGATAACCAACAAAGCTAACATATGGATCATTGAATAAAATTATCCAGAGTTCTTTATTCGGCCAGGCTCAAATGATCACACTTTTGCACACTTATACAAAAGCCAAGCTCTCTGGAGATCACCTCAGCCAACCTGTCAAAGCCAACTTACCACGATCAACTTACCATGGCCAATTTGCCATGGCCAACTCTAAGCGAGACAATTCAACAATTCAATTTAATAATTTAAAATAATTTAAAACATTGTTTTAATTCTTGTCATTCACATTTCATCTTGTCTGTCCTTTGCCATCACTTCTTTAATGGTTCTATTCCACTATTTCTTTGATATGACAGTAACTCTTGTCCCATAGCAAGTTGTCCTGCAGTGAGTTGGCTGCAGCAAGCTGGATGCGGTGACTTGGCCATGGTAAGTTGGGCATGCTGTCATAGAACCCTATAGAGAAGGGTCTAATGCTAGGAAAGTTTGTTTGTTTGTTTGTTTGTTTGTTTGTTTGTTTGTTTATTTATTTGTTTGTTTGTTTGTTTGTTTGTTTGTTTGATTTATATCCCACCTCTCTTCACCCAAAAGGGGAACTCGAGGCAGCAGAACAGTACAATAAAAATGATATCCTATATAAGAAAAAGTCAAAACTCATTCACTCACTCAGTAAAACACTAGGTTGGGCGGGGAGGAGTTTGAAGAAAATTTGAAGAAAAGAGAAGAAAACAACCAGTAGGGGGCCATTACAGCAGCAGCAGAGACACCATTGGAAAACATGCAGGACCAGGGTAGAAAAATATCACTTATGTGGTTTATCTATGTAGTTATAAGTTTATCTATATGGTCATTAAGATGTGATGCCAACTTGATGTCAGATAATCATTAAATAGAAATACATTTGCTTTTCCATTATAGAAAGATGGAAAGAAATGACACAGTGGAAATCACACCACAGAGTAAATGTTCTTATGTTGTCCTTTAATTTGTAGTGAATGTCTTCTCACAAAGCTTACGCTGCCATCCCCGCTATATGCTGAATCCATATATTTACCTAAAGCTTTAAATGTTGGGAAATGTTCCCAAGGTTTTTATCCTTTTTTTCTGTTGTTACACACATCAGAACAATTTCTTTTTCCTCCTTTTCTTGGTTTGCTCTCTTGTTCTCTCTTTTTCATATTGGCAGCAGGAGCCATTTGGGAATCAGAAGCAAAAGAGTTAATAATACCCACAATGTTTTGCATTCCAATTATATTGGTTATGTCTAAGCAACACCAAAGGTTAATTCACTGAATCAATTTTTCCCAAATTAGTGTACTTTGTTGACCTCTTTTAAAGTAGGGAGTTTAAAACGTTTTAAAAGATAAGCAAATGCCTACATTTCTAGCATTTCTGAAAGTTTTAATCTCCCATTCAGCTGAACACTCTTCTGGGTTGACCAGCATGCCATGCCAATAAATAGGTTGATTATGTGCCATCAGCATAAACTTTTAATGACCATGTAGATAAATCTTCTCTAGGATATTTGGTTGCCCAAAGCTCTTCCAGACTCCCATTGTGGTAATTAAATCTATCCACCTTGCTTCTGGCCATCCTCTACTTCTCTTTCCTTCTATCTGTCCTAGCATTATGAATTTATCAAGAGATTGAAATAAATATTTATTACAAACCAACATACTGTAGTTAGGTTCACATGCTTGTCAAACCAAAAAAGGAAGCACATTATGGTTTAATGCAATGTTTGGACAGAGACTGAGTTTATGCTCTGCTTTGATGGTATAAAACTATATAAGGTTGTCTTCTAAAAATAAAGAAGTGCAATATTAATGAAAACATATTCTAAATGAAATTAAGAAGAGGAGCAGTGCCTGCTTCATTTTGCCTCCCCTTTTCATAAGGTGTTTTATATTGTACAATTACATCATAATATATACCCTTAATAATAACAAGAAGAATACTAATGTCTCTTCTTTTACATAGTATCTATGTGCCAATGATATTTTAAGAGCTTCCAGAGTAGAAGAATAAACACATTTTAAAAGGCCAATTTAATCTTGTAAGATTAAAATTGGAGAGACAATTAAAACTAATTCCAGACACAAATATAATCAGTAGTGTGTTTGTAATAATGCTCATGGAATTAAGATATCAAATCAACTTATCTAAACTGATTTAAATTGTGCATGCCCTCAAGCGACTTTAAAAGGTCCTTTAAACTGATTTAAATGTTTAAAAGTCAAGATAGATATAGATATGTGTGTTTATATGTAAGAGATAAGAACTGTGCCAAGTGCAAGTACATACATGTATATGGGTCTACCAGTATATAACATTTTTTATTACTTGGGTTTTCTGAGTAGAATTTAAATTTTATGAGCACACAACATAAAGCATGGTTTGAGGAAGAGATATGTACAAATGCACTTGAAAAAAACACATATAATTGTTTTGGGTGTTTTGCACTTTGTGGATTTCTTATTTGGTATATGACTATTGGAGACTTCAACACTAACTGGGGGTGGGAGGGGAACCTCTTAATTCAAATACTACAAGCGTATTCCTTCAGTGATGCTTTTGTTTTTTTTATGCCCCAGGTACCTGAACAGCAGTTCTCAAAAGTTTCAATTAACATGCTGTTGTCAAAAATAAAATTGGTTGACTAAATCCTCTATATTGAAGAGCTTAAACAAAAATTAGTAATTAGGCTGCATTGTACCCAAAGTGAAGAAATGTTCAAATTTGCAATCAGCTTGGCTCTTTATATAGCCAAGACTTGGCCCTTTTCCTATTCTACTTTGCTACTTCTGTTTTGAGAAAGAAATAAAGTTAACTAAATGCAAATCTAGTAGAAGTGGAATGAATAAAGCCAGTGTTGTACACCCAGAAATCACTCAGCTGGAGAAAAGGCTCAGTTAGAGATATAAAAGACTCAAATTTAAGGTTTTGCTACCAGTGAAAACATGGCCAGGTGGAAGTCTTCTTTCTTCTTCCTTCCTGTTTCTTTGTCTTTCCTATGAGTCTGAAATTTACTATTTTCATGAATGTATTGTGCACCCATGAAAGCTTGTATTCCAAATCTGCATTCATATTCTATGGAGTCCTATAGTGAAACCCTAATGTGGTTCAAGGATGCCTAATGCAGAAACTGCATATAATTCTTAAAGACCGGGATCAGGAAAATGTCAACACAGCTGCCATCTAGTATGAAAAGTACAAAGCAACGTTTAAGTTGCACCTTTTAAAAAGGAGGGAAGAAAAGGCACACACTTTAAACTTCAGAGAGTGTAAGAAGGGGCTGCAACTTAATTTGCCAGGGGGCAATCAACTCGTTTCACATGGCTTTATATGCTTTACTAGGTGTTAAATGCTGAGTGGATTTATGAGAGACATGATAACTGTTGTAGAAAGTTTTTATATCAAAATATATCATGCCTTATACTGTCTCCACCTTCCCATAAATATTAACAGACTCCATATTGGACTGAGTATTAACGTCTCCGCTAGATTGACAGTCAAGCTGAAACTAACTTATTCAAGTAAAAATAGCAAATGGGGGAAAATCTTTTACTCAAACTTTATGAAACCCCCAAATAAATCAGCCAGACTTAACCCATGCATCAAAGAAGATCTGTAAACACAAAACAGAATTAGTTAAAACTGTCTTCCAGTGGAATTGCAAATTCGCCTGAATAAATATCATAGATGAACATGTGCTCACACCCTTCAAGTGTCACCATAGAATCAGCATGTACACACTTTTGACATAGTTCATAAAATAATCAACTGATATATCCTTCTGATTAACAATTCCTCATTCTCAACTTTTTTCTCCCATTAAAGCAATTCCCAATCAAGTCTTAGAGAACATATATACTTATATGTGATTATGTGTATTTGTGTATATACATCTGTATACCTAGAAATAATCTTTCCACATGGTGATTAAAAGTCAACATTGACTTGATACAGACATATAATAATATGCAGAAACACACATACACAAAGTCATTATCAGCAGTCTGAATCAATGTACCTGGGGATGAACAGGGGTGGGTTCCTACCGATTCGCTGGTTACCCGCTTCGTGGGCGCACTTGCCAATTGCCTGTCAAACATGCACTGTGCGCGATTGACTTAGAAATCTTTGTCGTGTTCTGCAAGCACTCGGATACCGCGCAGTTGTTGGGTCAGAGTACTTGCAGAACACCACAAAGATTTCTAAGTCAATCGTGCAAAGTGCACGTTTGACAGGTGATCGGCAAGCACGCCCATGAAGCAGGTAACCAGCGAACCGGTAGGAACCCACCCCTGGGGATGAAGGCTACTTCACTTAAAGTTATGGATCATATCATCATTGTCCATATATGTGACTGAACTTCCCAAACTAGCACTAAGAGAGAATAACCGGCCAATGTCACCTAACCAGCTTCTGTGTCTAAAGGAGTATTGTAGCATAAATCTCCCTGTGCCTATTCCACCATTTTAGCTACACTGTTGCTGGCTGCCTATATCCCTCCCTCTCTATATAGGCAAACACACACACATATATATAATCTATCAGATAATCTGTACCAGTTGGATAAATTATAGTCCATAACCTTCAGTGATGAGGCTTTGCAGTGAATTCATTACATTTCTTTGTTTGGGACTTTTACCTTTTTTTATGGTTTCCATTTTTTTTTAAGTTTAAGGATTGTTTTATTTAGTTGTGTGTGAGAGAGAGAGTGAGTGGCAATACTGTGTATTTTGTGTTTCAATATTTTGCATATTTTTAAAAGAAATATCTTAAAAATAAAACATATCCCACACACATTAATGAGGGCACTGCCATTTGGTGGCAAACCAGGAAAAAAAAAGGCTATAGAAACAGGAGACGAATCAGCAGCAAAGGCAGCAAATGTTATTCCAGTTTAGTTTTTTGCTGATCCAAGATACTTGGTGAGCATTTAACTGAAGTGTGGTAAGAGGCCCCAGAATTTCATCAAAATACTTTACTAGCCATGCTGTGTGTCAAGTGTCTGGTAAGATAGGTCAGCTGACACTTAAATAAGAAACGGGAAAGGGAGTAGTCCATGCAGTAAGCACGTATGAAGTGTTGAAAGAGATGCAAAGAAGGAAAGTCATAATATGGTCTTTCAGTCCTATTTTGCTGCTCAAAAACTCTCTTCTTCCACATCTGCTATAACAAATAGGGATTCCATTTAGTCCCACAGCAGGAGGGAAATGTGAGCATACAAAGGAATCATGGAGCCTTAACTGGAGGTTGACTCCTTGCCTTGGAACAGAGTGTAAACGTTTCTCCTTTTTGCCTTTGATGCAAGTTACTATGCTATGAAAATAAATGGGATTTTTCTACTTTTACTATTGCTAAACCCAACAGAGCTATTTGCTAAATTTACAAAAGACGATTTTTTTCTATCAACATTGTATATAACCTCCCACTTGAGATTTTAGGAATTCATCCACTTGTCTATATGAAAAAACAGACTTTGCTTGATTTTACTGGCAGGGGTATATTTACAGTATTAAGTAGTAAAAGTATCATACCATATGCATATTTACACAGAAGTAAATACTTTGTGCTCAGTAAAATTTCTTCAGTTGATCCACAAAGAATGTAGCTTCAGGGAAAATGAATCATCATGAAGTTCAACAGCAAGAGAAAACTGGCAATAAAAAGACAAAAAATAAAAATGAGGCTCTTAATCTCCATTGTCCTTTGAATTATTTTGAAAGAATTGTGTTTCTTCCCACCTTTACCCATGTAAAAATTATTGGGATATTAAAAATCTAAAATATACAGAAATAAAATGAATATCTTTAAAAAAAGGACAAAAAGAACAAAATGATGTTTTATTCTTTCTTGAATGGGGAAGAAAGCAGAGCAAGAAAAGATTTCTTTCAAATAAATTCTTATTGTAGAGTATATAACATTTTCCAGACAATGAGTAGTGAGTGTGAGGGGGGAACATTTCAAGAAATAATTAATGGGGTCAGCTTGACATCTCTTTTACCACTCATATAAAGCTGTAATCTGCATTGAATGATTTTTAGCATTATTCTGTTAGTTTGTGAACTTGTTATTGTCCAATAGTTTGCATGCGCTATTGAGTTTCATTTTTTTAGAATTAGATGCAGACTGATCTCTTCAAATCTGTTGGCCACTGTATTATTCTCCAGATTTCCTTGGTTAGCCTTACTAATTCTCCTCCTGCTGCTTCCCATAATTCTATGGGTATTCCATCAGTTCCTGTAATCCTCCAATTTGATAATTGGTGATAATCAGTGCCTTCATCTGACTTCATCTTCTAGAACCAGAGGTTCTTGTAAGTAGAGACTATTATCTAAGATATCTTGGATGTTCACATCTTTACTTTATAGTGTTTCGTTACATGCCATCCCCCTGTCCTTGATCTCCTTGATTACTATCTGCCTAGTAACATCTTTTAGCACATAAATTTGAAGTTGCGATAGCCTTCTGAGTGCAGAGAATTTTTGAAAGACTTTCCTTGTTTTTCCTTTTCTATTTCCATCTCTGATGTTTTGTTGTATTATTGTTCCTTTTCTCTTATAGTACTGATAGCTAATTTCTTTGCTTTCTTCTCTACTTGACTATTTCCATCTAGTTTGCTTTCTTCTCTTTGTTTATTCTTGGCAGTCTGCTTTTCTCATTCACTCTTAATTACTTCTTTGTTCATCCTTTAATTCCATTATCAATAAGGTTCAAGATTACAAAATGATTTCTGATGTTCTCATTGAAAATAATGCGTATATGTTCAAGATCATATCATGGAAACTAGCTAGTGATTTTTCTTTTTTAGTTCAACTTGGAACTTGCACATGAACAGTCTGTAGAGCTTCTCAGTCATCCAGGTCATGGTTGTCCCAAAGGTGCTTTCTCTGGAGGCAACTGGACTTTGTTTTTTTCTTTGAAGATGTTTTGCGTCTCATCCAAGAAGCTTCTTCAGCCCTGACAGGATAGCGGGGAATGGAAGGATTTATATTCCTTGCAAATAGCTGGTCAAATGCATCCTTTTAGAGGATCGTTGAAGCACTTGAAGGGTTATCTGTGTTCTCAGGATCACCTGAGTACCGCTCCTGTTTCCTGTAGTCTGCAATTTTTCCTCTGGAAATCCATTCCTACTCCCACACCATTCAAAGGGTGTTCATCCCAAATTGTACAGCTAAAAGTCTGTAAAGATTCTCAGTCATCCAGGTCATGGTTGTCCTAAAAGTGCTTTTTCAAGAAGCAACTGGACTTTCTTGTTTTCTTTTGAAGATGTTTTACTTCTCATCCAAGAAGCTTCCTCAGCTCTGATCAGTGGACTGTATACACTTAAAACCATTTATTTAGTGACCGAAGTTAAAATGGCACTAAAAAACTGATTTATGACCATTTTTCACACTTAAGAACAGTTGTGCCATCCCAGTTGTCATGTGATCAAAATTCAGACACTTAACAACTGACTTATATTGATGATGGTTGCAGGGTCCCAAGGTCACGTGATCTCCTTTTGTGACCTTCTGACAAGGAGAGTCAATGGGGAAGCCAGGTTCACTTTAAAACCAATTTAACTACTGCCCTGATTCACATAATAATTGTGGCAAGAAAGGTTATAAAATGGAGCAACACTCACTTAATAATTGTCTTGTCTAGCAATGGAAAGTTTGGTCATATGTCAAGGATTTCCAGTATACCATTCCGATAGGGGTGGCACAGTAGTTAGAATGCAGTATTGCAGGGTAATTCTGCTGACAGCCATGAGTTCAATTCTCAGTGGCTAAGTGTTCCATCCTTCCATACAGAAGTCTCAAAGGGAATACAGGTGACTGCCAGAGAAAATTAGCTAAAGTCCAAAATTAGAACCTTAAAACCCAATTCACACACGTATATGTGTTTGAATTATGCAATGCTTTGAGCGATTCTTTTCTCTCCCAAAGATTCACCCCTTAAATTGTTTTATGAAACAATTTTTTTCCCCATCTGCCTACTTCAAAGGATGAAACAACTAGATTATTTGCATTTTTTCCTGTTTTGCAGCCTCTCTGGGTTTTGTTCTGCAGGACTAACTTTCTGAAAGGGTGCTCCCTTAAGTGGAAGAGGAGTCTTTTTTAGCAAGTTTTGAAGGAGAAATTTTTGAGGATTTGCAGTTCAACTTGAAGCATCACTTCAAACCTCTTCAAGTCAGCGGGATAAAAAACTCTTACTCTTTTGCCCAAATATTTTCTGAGCAGGCAGCTTTGGCAATCTAAAACTGGAAGGCAGACTTCTGAAGCTGTGTAATTTGCCTTTTGAAAGTCAATTGCCATTGTCCTTCAGGCTTTTCTTGGCAAAACAAATCACATCAGTTCCATGGTGCATATCTCTCTGCTGAAGTGAATCTATGCCATGTTATCCAGACTTGACACAAATTAAAATAGAATAACAGAGTTGGAAGGGACCTTGGAGGTCTTCTAGTCCAACCCCCTGCTTAGGCAGGAAACCCTATATTATTTGAGACAAAAGGTTGTCCAATTTCTTCTTAAAAACTTCCAGTGTTGGAGCATTCACAACTTCTGGAGGCAAGTTGCTGCACTAATTAATTGTTCTGTCAGGAAATTTCTTCTTAGTTCTAGGTTGCTTCTCTCTTTGATTAGTTGCCATCATTGCTTCTTGTCCTGCCCTCAGGTGCTTGACCCCCTCTTCTTTGTGGCAGCCCCTGAGATATTGGAACACTGCTATCATGTCACCCCTAGTCCTTCTTTTAATTAAACTAGTCATACCCAATTCCAGCAACTGTTCCTTTTAGCCTCCAGCCCCCTAATCATCTTTGTTGCTCTTCTCTGCACTGTTTCTAGAGTCTCAAAAACTTTTTTATATCATGGCAACCAAAACTGGATGCAATATTCCAAGTGTGGTCTTACCAAGGCATTATAAAGTGGTGTTAACATTACACATGATCTTGCACTGAATTATGCAACCTCCTTTTTCCAAAGAAATCCCCATTTTAATGCACAGCCCATCTTACCTGACGCGTTACTACGAAGTATGCATACATTGCCATGGCGCTGCCATACGTGATGAAGTAGGTGACTGGCTCCATAATGTCCCAAGAATATTCCCACCAGGTGAGCCGAGCCAAGATTCCAAATTGGGTTGCCATGTAAGCTAGCCCACCCCACAGTAGCCAGGTTGTCCTCTTCTCTGCTTTTCTGCAAATTTCCATCCTGACCTGCAAAAGAAAATTGTCCAGGGCTAGTATAGTATTGAGCAGTAGCCTTTAATACAATTTGAAACATAACCCAAGCACGTTGTCTACTCCAGTGTCCTCTCAACCTTAGCAACTTTAAGATGGGTGAACCTCAACTCCCAGAATTCCCCAGCCAGCTTGCAGAGTTGAGGTCCACCCACCTTAAAGTTGCTAAGGTTGAGGGTACACTGGTCGTGTCAGAAGTGTTTTTAATGTCAGCATTTTTTGTCGGGAAACTAAATGACAGATTGTTCAAATGCAGAATAACCCATTTTCCATTCTTTTTGAGTAGTTACCGCGTGTTTCCAATGCTCTAATAAAGTCCTTGTTCTAATATGTCCCTGCCCCACCTTCTCACTTTAAAAGAAAAGAGTTTGAACTGAGATGGCCTCTCTTCCAAATTTTACAGAAAGAAGGGAAGGCTTACAGATAAACCCAAGGAGAGAGTACCTCATCATGTCCACAGAATGTTTACTTTCAGACTCGAAAAATCATCACTAAATCCTTCATTTTGTCCCCTGTCAAAAATATGGATGTCTGACTAGACAAGTCTTGGTAATGTTAAGATGTATGGACTTCAACTCCCAGAATTCCAGAACAGGAGCCTCTTCTCCAATAGTGGAACAGAATTCCTTCCTCATTATAATCCCGTGTGGATCAGTCTCCCAGTAGGAACTGGAATTCAGCCAAAAGATTCTGGATACATGTTACAAACAGAACGCTAAGCCACTGCTTGTTCTTGGTTTAGATTTGGCATTTCTACATGCCATAAGCTTTTTTCATTTTTTTTTAAAGAACAGCCAATCCCAATTTCTTATCCCCTTTCCATGGTACATTTATATCACTCTTGTGCATCAATCTTGTTTAATCCAACACCAGGATCTGTGATTTAATACAATTTTCAAAACAAACTTTTCAGATCCTGATGACTAAACAGATATTAAAATAGTTCCTTGTAGTGTTTTTCAACCTTGGCAACTGTAAGATGGGTGGATTTCAACTCCCAGAACTTCCCAGCCAGTTCTGGGAGTGAAGTCCACCACCTTAAAAGTTGCTGAGGTTGAAAAAAGCTGTGCTAAAGGCTGATGATCAAAGCCAATATAGACACAAAGGGGGGTCCATGTATTTGTCAACAGTATTTGAGAATCTTATACTTAGTTGTGGACCAACTAACCATGATTCAGTTAACTGGGAAACAGTGCTTCATAGCATCTCGTGTTCCTCCTCCCTCCCTTTACCAGTTTTAAAATAGAAACGCTCAGACCTAGACCCGTTTATTAATATAAAAGCCTCAAAGTGTTGCAGCCTGAAGAGTTACCTTAAAAATATCTGACAGGAAAATCACTGGTAAACATTACCTGTGTGGCTGGGTGCGGATGAGAATACCTTTGTGGTTGTCTATTTTCCCTTTATATTACAATACATATAGTAATAGATATTCCTTGGCCACTTAAAGTTGGTCCAAGAAATAAATTTACATATGCTTTTTTTTATATGAAAAAACCCTTTACAAAGAGAGTTGTCTAAAGCCATTAATGTAATATAATACAGGTTCTTTGTTCAGCTGTTAAGCCTATAGAAACAAATCTCAGTGCCCTCACTTTTTCCATGGGTGCCAATTGCTGCTTGAGGTCTTCTAACCTCGCAATCAATTCCTTCTCCTTATTCAGTTGGTGTTCTTCAATACACAGTGTGGTATAGAGCTGCTGAACCAAAGTCTTCACATCATTCAATGTGGTAGCATCTTCGTGGCTTAAGAGATCTAAAGAAGAACACAGATCTTTTACTCTTCACAGTGTGATGGTACTGTGAAGAATGTCCTACTGAAGGACTGAAATTTACAAAATCAAATAAAACAGGATGGAATTAACTGTGTTACTCAATGTGTAGCATGGCAACTCATGTTCTGGCAAGTTTTTAAACAAATGTTGTTCCAGTGTAGGTTGGCTTATGCTTGCCTCTCCCAAGATAAAAACTGATAAAACTCTTCTAGACTGATTGGCATATTACAGAAGTAGGAAAGCCTACAATTTCATTTAAAATTCAGTATCTAAAATGTGACATTTGGACCAAACTTTTAATGCTGTTTTTGTTTTTTACTTGTTAAGTCCATTCAACAGCAAATAAGTCACTTGAAAATGTTACCAAGTGTTTGGTATTTAACATTAGTGGCTTTTGGATTCAATAAACAACAGGTAGATATTCTATTTTTATTGCATTTTATTTGTATCCCAACTTTATTATTTTTACAAATAACTCAAGGGAGTGAACATATCCAATGTATCTTCCTTTTCCTAAACTCATGGTCTCCTGCTTTCCAGCCTTAACTATTAGACATGTGTGTGTGTGTGTGTGTGTGTGTGTGTGTGTGTGTGTTTGTGTAATATGGAATAGCATCACAAATAAGGAATGCGTAACCATGTGAAAATTGTATTCAAATGGGTTGGCAAATCAAAAAAGTACTTCAGATTGTTCACATTCCATTTCCCTCTTAATACTTTAAGAATTTTAGGGTATATAAAAGGAAGATGAGTTTCATCCATTTACAAAACAAAAGCAACATAAAACAGATATGGCATGAAAACATTAATGTCTTGTTTCATGTGATAATAAAAGTAGAACTTAAGCCAAATTATAATGCAGAGAAAGGCCATGTCTGAAGATGATCAGGTGACCTCATTCTTGGTTCATATTGGGAGAAGTTTAAGTCTGGAAAAAGAAATGAAGGACTTCTACTAGATGCAGTATTCTACTGAACTATGAATATAGAGCTTCTGCAACATCTGAATCATTTATTTATTTATTTATTTAAATTAAACTTATAGCATACAACAATCATACAAGAACGTCTGATATTAGAAAGAGAAACAACCATATATGAAGATGAACTTAAAAACACAATGGACAGGACATACCATCCAGCATAAGAAATGTTTGAATGAGTACATATTCAAGCCTTTACAAGTAGTTTTCTTCCCAGCTATGTATTTGATCTGAAGAGTCCCAAGAAAGCTAAAATGACAGGACTCTGATCTAGGCTAATATAGCTTAATTTACGTTTTTATACCCCAGGGTGCAAAAGAATTTGTTTGAGCTTTCATGCTTAACTTTACACACATTTTACCAAAAAGATATTGTATCTTCATTTATGAAGCCCTCAACATCTGTTTAAGTCCTTCCAATGGTAAGGAATCCCAAGGGTGGTTTTTTTCAAGAGGCAACTGAACTTTCTTGCTTTTCTTTGAAGACGTTTTGCTTCTCATCCAAGAAGCTTCTTCAGCTCTGAAGTTCTAACTTCAGATCTGAAGAAGCTTCTTGGATGAGAAGCGAAATGTCTTCAAAGATAAACAAGAAAGTCCAGTTGCCTTTTGAAAAAAACCACCTTTGGGACAACCATGACCTGGATCACTACTCCACAGACAATGGGTAAGGAGGTCTCCAAAAATCAGACACGATTGAAAGTTCGGGGGGATAGATAATGAAATCTATCTTTGGTTAAAAGATAAATTCTCTGCGTAAATAACAAATGACAATCAATTTCAAGCCTGTTTTTATCTTTTGCCTTTACTGAAAATGTGACCATGATGGTTCATTTTAAAGATAAAAATAACATGGAACAGTCTGCCCTAAAATGCAGCGGGTCCCAATCGTTTTGGTCTTCCAAAAGACTGTGAGGACTCAACCTTTGCACCAGTCATTGGCCAGGTTATTAGTTAAATCCACTACAGAGGAATCCAGTTGCATTGACTGTTGTATCACTGTACAAGTAGCCCTCCATTTACAGTCTTTTGTTTGGTGACAAAAGGTTTCCTCTACAATGGCACTGGAAAAAACAACATGACCATTTTTCACACTTATTTACCATTGCATCATCCCCATGGACACGTGATTGCCATATCCTGAGGTCATGTGATCATCTTTTGCGATCTTCTGGCAAGCAAAGTTACTGGGGGAAGTCAGATTCACTTTACAATCGTCTTACTAACTTAACAACTGCAGGGATTCACTTAACAACTGTAGGAAGAAAGGTCATAAAATGGGACAAAACTCACTTAACAATTGTCTCACTTATCAATTAAAATGTTGATCTCAACTGATCATAAGTTGAGGACTACTTGTATTGTGATTATTTTTATTTAATTCAGATTGTCTTAGAGGCTTTATTTTTGATATTTTTATGAACTGTTGTTAGTTGCCTAGATTTATGCATTTATGATGGGCGGACATGTAAATCCCCTATACAAATAAATAAACTGCACGCCAATTTGAAAGAGCAAGCTCTTTCGTTATGACAAAAAGAGAATAAGAACATACATCAGGGATAGAAAAATGCAGGAGCCTAATGCTTTGAAACAAGTTGGGCATGGAAAACAATTAAGGCATAAAACTAAACTAGTCAAGTCCCAGAAAATCCTACATTAAAGCCACATTTAAAACAGACAGCTTTAACAAAACCGTCTTTCCTCTTCTACCTGAGCAGACTGAAGATATTTTGCAGCAGCTTCTCTTCTCAAAACTAAAACTCATTTTTACAGCACGTACAAAAAAGGAAGAATGAATGGGTATATAGGAAAAAGTGTCAGTCAAGGCTCAGGAGAACAGACAACTAAACTAGATATAGGACCGTTATTCTCAAGGCTCGGAGACACAGGATAGATATCATGATGCCCCCCCCCCCAGTATATTTGGAGAAGTTGCAACTTTCCAAACAGACATGAAATTATCTTTTTAATTATTAGATGGAGGAGTTTCATGCAAATGACTTCTATCCCAATTGCATGAAGCTGTTACCTCTCTTTGGTGGACGGACGTGGTAACTCAAGTCATTAATTACTAGTTTGAACTCGTCAAGAAGTAGAAGATCTATGCTTGTGGAAGCTGCTACTCGTGTCCCATCTGAAAGGAAAACAGGAATAGACGTATTAAGAGCTGGATATGACTTCTTAATATTCCAACAGTGTTCCATTGCAAATTAGTATATTCTACCTTAGAGAAACGAACTGAAACTATATTTTAAGATTATTCCAATCTATAATCTCAAAATACAGGTAGACCTTGACTTGGAGACCATTCGAAGTTACAACAGCGCTGAAAACAAGTGACTTATGGACAGTCCTCTCACTTACAACTGCTGGCAGCATCCCTATAGTCGCATGATCAAAATTTGGGTGCTTGGCAACTGGCATCTATTTATTTATGATGGCTGCAGCATCCTAGGGTAATATGACTGCCATCTGCAACATTCTCAGCTGACTTCCAACAAGCAAAGTCAATGGGGGAAGCCGGATGCGCAACCATGAGATTCACTTAACAGCTGCAGGAATTAGCTGAACAACTGTGTCAACAAAGGTCATAAAATTGACCTTCATGATTCACTTAACCACCACCTTGCTTAACAATGGAAATTCTGGTGACAATCGTGGTTGTAAGTCGAGGACTACCTGTATCTCAGATACGTAGCTATTCTTTGTATAATTCTGCCTGATGGAAGCAGAGCTGGGTACAGGCAAAACGGATCATGAGCAAAAACATCAACCAAAATCAGTGGGTAGAGAATTAAAAGGGGCACAAAAGTGGCAGGACACCTATTTCCTACCTTTTTTAGTTGCAAACAACTTTCCAATCTCAAATGCTTTTTCTCCCCGTGGAGCCCTAAGACCAGAAACAGACTTGAGGGGAAGAGATTTTTTTTAACTGACAGATACTATTGATACTATTACAAGCAAGAAATGGGAAATGGGGAGATTGCTTTAATATCTTTTGTCCACTTTTCTCCTGTTTTTATCCTGATCCACTGACAAACCTTTGGTCAATACAGAGAGCATGTGTTCGACATAATTAAGACCTACTATTTTATACTTTATTTTGACTTTTTCGATGACATATTTAACTTCCATTTGGTGACTCACATTCTCTTCTTTGGAACTTCGGTTTGTTTGTAGCCAACCGTAGGCCAAAAGTGACATACTATTTTTCTTCCTCCAAAAACTAAGTGGCTAATCTTACACAACACCAACCTCTATAGGATTAGCACGATGTAACAACAACAGCAACAAAAAGTCAACAAAAGAGTGAAATATAGCCAGATCAATAGCTCTGAGTGTAAATAACCCACTAAGAGCATGCTGGCTGGGAAATTCTGAAGTCCAGAAATCTTGAGAAATAGTGATCTAATCTAAAGCCGAAGGTGGTCATTGGGTTCCTTCAGTAACACTCGGCAGTACCTGGTGAATAAATTGCAACTCGGTCAATTCCCCGGTCTTCTGCCTGGAGTTGTTGTAAGAATACTCCAACAGAGTCTGAGAGAGGTTTAAGTGTAAACTGGCAGCGTTCACGACGAGAAGGAAGACTCAAGGATATCACTGGTAGCCCATTTTGGTAAATCACTGTAACGTCTGAGAAGGATAAACAGGGACAATTGAAACAGATTCAGAAAGGCATGTTAAGAAGTACACTGGTGTTATGTTGAAGCCTACAGAAAAAAGGCACATATATTCACATAATTAGGTGTCCTATCATAGATTAACTGTTTTTTTTCTGAATTTGCAGAGGACTAGGCTAGAGGTTTCTTCAGGGCCTTTCCAATTCTGTATAAGATTCCTAGAAAATTGCTAAGTATTGACTTCAACTTTATTTATTTATTTATTTATTTATTTATTTACCTATTTATTTATTTATTTATTTACCTATTTATTTATTTATTTGTTTGTTTGTTTGTTTGTTTGCATTTATACCCCGCCTCATTTCTCCAGTCAGGGGAACTTAGGGCGGCTGACAACAATTAAAATCACAATATTTAACAGTAAAAAGTAACAACCCGCAATCACATTCATCCAAGGAGGGGCACATTA
>JANHGC010005484.1:104557-115572 GCA_027560395.1 Boaedon fuliginosus | reverse complement strand
AAGCCGAGGGTGACTTTTTCAGCATATTTTGGGTGCTGAAAAACTAGGCTTATACTCGAGTATATACAGTAGTTCAGGTAAGAAGCACATCTGTTTATTTATTTTAATAACACTTACAGGCCGCCTTCTCCCAAGGGACTCAGGGCGGCTTACAACAATAAAAACAGTACAAAATAGTGCATAATATATTAAAACACATTGAAAAACCCTTAAAAACAACTTCGAGGTGTTGACCTCATCCAGCCTGCAAAAAGAGCCACGTTTTGAGGGCTTGGTGGAAGGTTAACAGGTGGGGGACGATCTGGATCCTCGGAGGAAGTTCATTCCAGAGGGCAGGGATTGTGATAAGGCGGCAGTTTACCAGGAAGGAGGGAGAACATTCTAGAAAGGCAGAGTTGCCGGAGGGGAGGGGAGAGACAAGAGTCAGCCTAGCCCAGCAATGGATTTTTTTTTTTTTACCTGTGGCACTTCTGGGTAGAAAGGATTAGCTGTGACATCAGCTAATCAGATGATGTCAGCTGTGACATCACCCTGGGAACGCCCAGTTGCGGACTGCTTTCATGTCCCCCAGCAGGAGTGAAGGACGGGAGCTCAACCCTTCCCGATATTAGCTCTCGGGTCTCGAACGCCGGCTTGCTAATCTCCTGCCCAACGTTTCAACCTCTTGAGCCACCGTGCTCCTCGGAAAGAGAGGTAAAGAGCACAGATAGTCACTCCTTATAATCTCCCAGTGTGTATCTGTTAGGCTGAAGGTAGTAAAGGTTTAGTCTGGGCAAGATTCTGTCTCTTCGGTGTAAGGCAATAAGGAAGTGAACTCTGGGCTGAATTGTTCCACATCATTTGTGCGCTTAGCCTGACATCGATAGGATATTATAAGTCTGAAAGTGCATCCCTCTCTCCCACCCTCCCTTTACAATGCAAGAAACTAGGGAGGGTCCTTTCTGAGAAACTTGCCATTCCCCTATTTCTTCTGCGGTTTCTCCTGCATCTAATCTAACTGTTGCCTCGTCTGTGGCTCTTCTTTCTGTTTCCCATGCTCATTTCCCAAAAACATTACACAGCTTTGCAATTTTTTTCTCTGAAGATGTTGAAGAGCTGAAGAAGCTTCTTGGGTGAGAAGTAAAACACCTTCCAAGAAAACCCAGAAAGCCCAGCTGCCTCTTGGCAAAGCACCTTTGAGACAACCATAACCGGGATGAGTGAGAATCTCTGTCGACACGGCTTTTGTAAAAGAGGCTCCTGTCATTTTGGATGAAAACTTCCAAATCCTGCAGACACCTCAGGAAGGAATGGACCAATTATGGTTAATTACTTCATGCTTTTGTGCTGAGAAAGGAAGAGATCGGGTTGCTTTGACGCACACCTGTAACCATGCCAAATAACAACCCCACTGCCGCGTGCACTTTTAACCAGGGTTAGCCTCTTTGTAGCTCTGGATATTGCCCAAACCTAACCCACCCCGCTTGTTATGTTTAGGGCTTAATGTATTTCTGCAACCACAGAAAATGTGCTAATTCAGCCACCAGTTTAAGTGCGCTGTATGAATGCGGACTGGTGTTTCAGAAAAAAACCTACAAGATTGATGCAATTATGGTTACTTCTTTATTTAGTAGCTGATGTTCTAACCGGTTGAAGGTTGAGCCTGCACAGACAGAATAACAGCATATTATAGGATTGAAATTTGGGTAAAAATGGTTAAACTGGAGAGCTGTAAATGCGTTCTCCAAAATAAACTAACCAAGGGCAATACTAACTGAGCTTAGCATGCCGATCAAACGCATGTGGGAAAACCTGTCGGACGGAAGGCAGGTCTCTGCTTGTACCTAACTACAGCACAACTATGTGCTGTCAACATTTTTCTACTCTGTCCTTTTTTCGTGTCTCTTCATCCCTTCCTCGGGTTGCACTTGTTCCTAGTAGTATCAACCACAAAGGTGGTTTTCCACCCATAAAACATGGAGTTGAAGGCCCTTCAGCCCATCCGGAAGTGAGCAGAAAATGTTTACCACTGTAAATGTTATCGCTGTAAACATTTGTAAACGGTGACATGTTGGTAACAGAATCTAATAGAAGCTGAGGCAGAACACACAACATAGGTTAACAGAGTTGGAAGGCACCTTGGTGGTCTTTTAGTCCAACCCCATGCTCAAACAGAGACCCTATACTGAGGGTGTCAAACTCAAGGCCCGTGGTCCGGATCTGGCCTGTGTGGTGCTTAGATCTGGCCCGTTGGGCCACCCTAGAAACAGCGAAGGACCGCCCACAGTGCCTCTGCCAATGAAAATGGAGCTCAGTAGGGCCGCACGTGGCTCCTGAGCTCCATTTTCGCTGGCAAAGGGTTGCAGGAGGCTTTCACAGCCGAAAACGGAGCTCGGGAGCCTGTTTTCGCTGGCAGAGCACTCGGGCCACCACAGACGCCCCCAACACAGGTGATGTCATGCTGGCCACATCCACCACTGGCCACGGCCACCCCGGCCCTCCGAGGTCAAACACAACCCTGATGTGCCCTCAATGAAATTGAGTTTGACACCCCTGCCCTCTACCATTTCAGACAATTGGTTGTCCAAGCTCTTCTTGAAAACCTCCAGTGACAGAGCACCCACGACTTCTGGAGGCAAGGGTCGACAGCAGTGACGGCAAACCTTTTCGTCAACGTGTGCCAAAAGTACACATGAGCATCCCCGTGTGCGTCCCCTTGTGCCCCCACACACACATGCCCACGCGACCCCCATGCATGCACACACGACTGAACCGGCAGCTAAATTTAACAAATGGTTCGGGCATTTGAAGCTCAGCTGATTGTCGCGGCAGTGCCGATCAGCTGTTTTTCGGCTCTGCTGTACCCCAGCTGTTTTGGGGGCCTAGAAAGCCCGGGGTTACACGTGCATGCGCAGGGAGGCGGGGAGAAGCGCGCGCATGCGCAGTGGAGTTGGCTGGGCGACGGCTCACGTGCCAGCCGACATGGCTCCGTGTGCCACTTTGGGCACGCGTGCCATAGGTTCGCCATCACAGTTGTAGACGGTTGAACAATCTCTAAAGAATCAAAATATTGGTTTAAAAAAAGAATAATAAAGAACTGTTTAATATATTTAATAACTTTTAATAACTTTATTATTAAACTACAAAAAAACTATACCTAGTGTAAGCACTTCTCTTTATACAAGAAACATTAGGGGATATTGTCTCTCTCTTTGTCTCTCTTTTGCAAATAGAGAATATACTGCTCTTCATTTTGGATTGAAGGCACTAGCTCTCAACACTCAATTATTCTTGGACTCTGTCCCAGAATACCTGGTGAGTCATGGAAATACTTTCAGGAACCACAGAGGCATGGCAAAATCATACGCTGGCCTATGACTGTAATAAGAACTGGATCACCAGAGCAACGGAATAGCTTGACATCTTTTATACGAATCATATAAACAAAGATTTTTAACAAGGGTTTAACATAAAATCTTTTAACAAGATTTTCCCTCAGTAATTATTTCATATCCAAGAGCCAATTTACAAGAGCCAATTTAGCCACTCTAAATGCTGATTTTTCCCCCTGTTCAATTGTTTTAGCAAGCCATATAGAATTATAGACATTAACCACTAAAACAATTCTAGTGTTTTAGTTTTTACAAACACCAATTCAAACTAGCATAAACCTACTACACTGCCTATGTTTATTTTTGTATTTTACATGGTTTTTCAAAACAACATGTAGCTTTGTATGTAAGAATGTGCACCTACTTTATCAGCACTTAAAAACAAATACGGCAACACATTTACTTATCATTAAATGGTAATTAGCTGTATAGAAGAAGTTATGAAAGGAAATTCAAGCATTAATGAAGCAATTTTTTGGAGCTCTGCTTTATAGTCAATGCCAAAGTGGTGTTTTAGTCTGTGTGTGTATGTGTGTGTGTGCACACGCACCTACACACATGGAGGAGCATTTGTATAGTGCTGTGTTTTTCAAACTTGGCAACTTTTAACATATACCATATAGACCTCAACTCCCAGAATTCCCCAGCTAGCATATTGATGTTCACTGATATAACATCAATCAGCAACTCCCTGAAAGCAACTGTATCTTTTGCTGGCTTCCAAAATTTTAGCACAAAGCCTGAGAAAGTTCTTTAAAAAAAAAGTGTTAGACAAGAGGTCAAATGTGTGTCCTTACCTGCCTCCAAATACTTTTTTAAAAAAATCTCAGAATATGAAACACCTCAAGCTCTAATAATTCCCTCCCTGACTGATTCATCTTCATTCATTTTATATCCCTTTCTAAACAAGTAAGTTTCCTAGAGATACTTTGGAGAGTAACCTTAAATAAGATTTAACCCTAATATATGGCGGTGACAGACGGAGCTGAAGAGACAATGCACATCAGGTGTGACTGAGGGTCTAGGACAGGGGTGTCAAAGTCAAGGCCCGGGGGCCGGATCCAGCCCATGAAGTGCTTAGATCTGGTCTGCGGGGCTGCCCTGGAAACAGTGAAGGACCAACCTGTGGTGCTTCTGCCAGCGAAAATGGGAGCTCAAGAGGACTGCGCTCTGTTTTCCCTGGCAGAAGGTTGCAGGAGGCCGTTGCAGCCAAACATGGAGCTTGGGAGCCTGGCAGAGCCACCAGATGCCCCTGACACGAGTGATGTTGAGCTGGCCACACCCACACTGGCCACACCCACCCCAACCCCCCTGAGGTCAAACACAACCCTGATATGTGGTCCTCAATGAAACCAAGTTTGAGATCCTTGGTCTAGGACAACTCGCTGCCACCAACTTGCCATGGCCAACACGTCGCAGGATAACTCTGCTGCCTCGAGTTCCCCAGATGGGTGAAGAGAGGCGGGATATAAATCGAATGAATGAATGAATGAATGAATGAACTCGCTGCGGGATAAGAGTTACATTAATATCGAAACAATATTGCAATAGAATAATTAAAGAAAGGATGCAAAGGGAACAACGTAATGAAGCATGAATGACAAAAGGAACAGTTTTTTCCCAAATGCCATCACTCTGCTAAACAATTGGTTCCAACAATACTGTCAAATTTATTATTAGGACTATATAAATATTACTCTTCTCACCCTTCCTAGTACCTACCTCACCTCATCCCACTTATGTCCATGTTGTTGTATCTTTTCAATTTATATTATTGGTTACTATCACTAAGTGTCTCATTTCGTGATCCTTGCTGAATGTATCCTATTATTTTATCATTTTCCTGTCTGTATACTGTGAGCATATGCACCAAAGACAAATTCCTTGTGTGTCCAATCACACTTGGCCAATAAAGAATTCTATTCTAAAGAATTCTATTCTATTCTATTTCTAAAAAGTGTTTTTTTGCATAAGCTGTGTGTTTGATTAGTATCTAATTTCTGACACTACTGTATGTCTGCAGGTGAAGGCAGTATAACATAATAAACAGGCTATTGGCAATCACCTTTACAACATAAGATTTGCACCCAATCTTCTTTAACAAGATTTATTGAAGGGAATAGGAGTTGGATTATGAAATTTCAACAATTAGGTTCCTTTTATTTTAGAACCCAGTTTTATCTTTCAGTTGATTAGGAAGAAGATTTTTCAGTCCTATTTTTTTAAATAACAATTCAGCCAATTATTGTTAGGTGTTTTCTAATAAATCCTGCTGCTCTCTTTTTTTAATTATTAAAACCTATATGAACAATTATATTTCCCTCAGTAACCTAATTCCTCCCAGAACTAAAGAACTTCCATTTTTCTTTCATTTTTTAAATATATTTTCTTCTCCCTCCCCCTTTCTCGAACATTTTTGTATCTCTCCACTCTCCGGACCCTTTCAGATGCATTGGACTCCAGTTCGCATACGGCTTACAGTCCAAAGAAAGGGACTGTAAGAAAGGACAAGCCAAAATCTGGAGGCTGCGAAACTGGGAAAAGTTTATATTGTACACTATAAAAATTATTTTTAACAAAATAGCTTTTAATGTATGATTTAACATGTTTGCCTTATTATTTGCCTTCTCGCTATATATAAATTATTCTTTTACATATGCTATGTAAGAAATAAAAACATAGTGTTTACTATTTAGCATTAGAATATTTTCTGTCTCTATTTTCCATATTTTGAAGAAATCTGAAAGAATATCCAAGAAAAGTAGCGGTCACAGAGACCAAATAAAGAATGATAGGTTTAAGTCGTAATAATGCATACATGTATGCTCTTGGCAGTTATTAGCATCAGGGATGAGTTTCTGAACTGGTTCAAATAATTGCAGGGTTGGCTGAACCGGAAAGAATATCATAGTTCAGTCTATTCACCTGTCCGTTCCAGAAGCGCCGGCAGCGCACGGAATGCTCTGACGTGGCACGTTGGGCTCCACGATCTCGCAGCCAGTTAAAACACGCCGCCTGTAAGACTATGGGGAGGTGGATTTGGCGGCGTGTGGCCTGGCGGCCAGTTTTAACTGGCTGCGAGATTGCGCTGCGTCAGCGTTCCGTGCGCAGCCGGCACTTCTGGAAAGGACAGGTGAATCGATTGAACTATGATATTCTTTCCGGTTCAGCCAATCCTGCAATTAGGCATAACAGTTTAGAAACCCATCCCTGCATGTTTCATAAAAGGAGCATCCATACAAGTCATGTTCCTTTCTTGATAAACCCTGTTTTTCCTCTGCCGGCAGAGTCTTTCCGTAGCATCGTGGCGTACTTCCAGCAGTCAGAACAGGCCCTGAGGCAGGCCAATGCCTCCGTTCGAGGGCGTCAAAGTCCCGTGGTCCAAGCCAAGCATACCCGGTTGGTCACGGTCGAGCTGTTGAGACAAAGAGGAGACGCTTTTCGCAAGGGGGCAGCTCTTCACCAAAAGGCTCTGAATAACGTCCAGCGAAAGGTTGATGCCCTCCGCCTGAACAAGATAAACCAGAAAGTGAGTTCCGTAAGGGGGAAGGAATAGCAATGGCAGAAGCCAAGAGGAGTTTTCTGGAGATGGAAATGGTAGCCCGACCCAAACTGCCTTAGACTACAGATGGACCAATGTACCAATTCTGGTTTTGCGAAGTTTTCCAGTTCTAAGAAGTCTGGTGTTTTTCCAGTTCCTGATTTTTACAAGTCAGCCAGATTTACTAGGTTGAATTTGAGAAGTTTTCTGTAAGAATGGTCACTTAAACATGTATGTTTTTGGTGGATATGTCTCCAAACGCGCACATTTTTCTTTGCAATGGTGTCTAATATACACAATTTTTAAAATATTCCCTGTCGGGCTCCAAGAACCAAGGACGACATATGGAGTAGCTTCTGAGTAGTTTCCTTAATTGTTCTTCACCTATAGACAGAATCTTGCCAGACTAAAGCAACTATCTACATAACTACAACTACATATAACTATAAGTTATACTATGGGAACTGCTAGTTTTAACTCTTCCTGCTGAGCAAACTTTCCAAGCTCTGTTCCTCTTTGCCCTCTGGGAAGCAGTCCCTACCCCGCTGGGAATCCATATTACATTCCACCCCATTCCCTAATGTAATAGATGTTTATACATGGCATTTTGTATTTTGTTGAGATTTTTCACTCATGTGTCATTTTTAATAGAAATTACATTGCAGAATTTGGGGAAATGCCAATGTCAAGTTTAGGTTCATGCACATTCATTAAACAAACAAAATAGAGAAGTTTGCAATCAAATGCACATTGAATTCATTTCCCTTTCCTGCTCCTTGTTCCTGAGACCGGTATTTTCATTCTTGGTCTATTGATGAGGTCCACCGCCCATCAGAGATCTCTTTTCGCTGAATAATCTTTATTTGTTGTCTTGCTCTAGATCTGCGGAGGTTCTGGAGAAGAGGCCTGTGAAGAAGCTCCTTGTGGTGGAGCTTCCTGTAAGGACAGTTCAGGCCAGAGGCACTGTGGAGGCCCTGGTTGTACTGGAGCTCTTCCTGTGTCCACCAAGGCCCTACATTCTGCCCTTAATCTCTCACAGCAGCTGGAGATCACAGCAAGTCAGCTGATCACCATTGTTAACAAGGTATAAAGCCAGGCTGCCCTTGTGGAAGCATGAAAAGATGATGTCAAATTGTAGATCACATTTCTTAGTAGATTTAACCTATGTATGTATGTTTGTATGTACGTATGTGCTTTTGTCAGGTGTAAGGAACCAGAATTTGTTAGGGGGCTGATCAGAATGCTGTTCTTATTTCTACTTACCTGTAGATAGGAATCTTGCTGGACTAATTTACTTTATTTATTTATTAAATTTGTTTGCCGTCACCATAAGGTGATTCTGAGGTTGACAAGTCAATAACTTGGTTGTTAATGAATCTGGCTTCCCATTGCCTTTGCTTGTCAGAAGGTCGCCGAAGGGGATCACATGACCCCAGGATGCTGCAATGGTCATAAGTATGAACCAGTTGCCATGTGTCTGAATTTTGACCACACGAGCATGGGGATGCTGCAAAGATCATAACTGTGAAAAATGGTCATACGTCACTTTGTGGTGGCCCGAGTAGTCTGCCAGCAAAAATGGGCTTCTGAACTTCGTTTTTGGCTGCAATGGCCTCCTGCAACTCTCTGCTAGTAAAAACGGAGCTCGGGAGGTCCACGTGCAGCCCTCCCGATCTCTGTTTTTCCTGGCAGAGGCACCATGGGCCGATCCGATGCTATTTCCAGGGTGAGCCCGCAGACCAGACCTAAGCACCCCGCAGACCGCATCCTGCCCTCGGGCCTTAAGTTTGACACCCCTGCATTACATGGTCACGGCATCATTTTTTTGATCCCCCTATTAGACGCCCCTGAGAAATACTAAGCTGAAGCTTCCATTCTAGGTGCAAGAAGTCCAGAGCCTGGCCCAGGATGCCAGGAACCATGCTCAGGACATCCTGGACCACGCTCAAGGAGCTCGGAACCAGGTGGAGAAGTCCACAGCCAAGCTGAGGGAATTCATCCAGAAGATAAAAGACTTCCTAGCAGGTACCAGAGCATTGCTCACACCGAACCTGAAATAAAGCATGTCTAAAAGCGAATGTATCCTCCTGCTGCCCTAATAATATATAAATCCTACCTTTGCAGAATCATAGGGTTGGAAGACATATTGGAGATCTTCTAATCTAGTCCCCACCCCACGGCAGGAATCCTCATGTTCTCCCCAGATAACATGGCTATCCAACCTTCCATTCCCCACTGTCCTGTCAGAACTGAAGAAGCTTCTTGGATGAGAAGCAAAACGTCTTCAAAAGAAAAAAAAACAAGGAACTCCAGTGCAAGGAAGCACCTTTGGGACAACCATGAACCTGGAAGACTGAGAATCTCTACAGGCTCAAGGAAACAACCCAGCACAGAGAGCTTCAAGGCCTCCAAAACCAGATGTGCCTTCTCTAAAATTTTGAGGGATTTTTTATTTTATTTTAGCAGACTGGACCCCAGACCATCTGCTTACTAATTAGAAGGCTTTCTCTTCATCGTCTCTGTTCTTTTTGGTAGCTGAGGATGGTTCTAGGTGTGGTTTAATCCAGTCAACGTTCATCAAAAACAGCTTCTTAGCCTAAAGGCCCAAATTCCTGACCATTACAGAGATGAGAACCTCAGGCTCGTGTTAGCCCAGCTCTTTAAAACGGGAGACAAGAAAATGCAAGGAAGAAATCTTTTCTACTGCAATTCTTTGTACTATCAGCAGTTTTTCTACACTTCGTTTTGTTTAATATAGCTTTGGCCGCAGCTGAATTATTCCGACATACTTTCGCAATGCCAGGTGATTCGCACATCCAGAATCTCTTCCAGAAAGCATGAGAGAAGGCCCCCACTTCCTTCTAAATAAAAAATTTCTTTTGGTGACGATGCTCTTCAGGGAACTAAGTTTTTAAAAACGCAGCCCCAGCCTTGACAGTAAACTTACATTCATTTCGCAAGAAGAGAAGTTATGAGATCAGTTGCCTGATGAGTGGCAGGGATATAAAAACAGCTCTGGGTGATTGTTGTACTCAAAGATGTCTTGGATTATTGCAAAATGCATATATTAAGAGTTTCAACAAGCCAGGAGGCATGTTGGAATGTCAGAGCAAAGCTGCTTCCCAGTTTTAAAATACAACCTTCTCATAATGATCCTTTCCGAATTCAAAGAAGAATATAATGGGGGGGACATACAGGTGTATATTTAGCTACTTCTGTCAATTCCACTTATATGATATATAAATAATTGTCGCTTATTGGCTAAAAGGAATCAGAGAGCAATCCTGACTGGTTCATGAAAATAATCTCTTTTCAAATAGGCGAAAGAGGGCCGCGTGTGGGAGAATTTAGGACTTCAATTCTACCACAAAATGGCTGCATTTAAAAACTAACCCAGGAGCAGATAAATGAATGTGGGTTGGTATAATTTAGGACGTGCTGGCTGGGGAATTCTGGGAGTTGAAGTCCACGCGTCTTAAAATTGCCAAGGGTTGAGAAACCCTGATTTAGGAAGTGTGTGGATTCTGCTATTCTTACAGCCCGCAAAAGATTGAAGACAGCTCTTGCGATGACCCGGGGCGTGGCACGAAAGCAACACAGCCAGAGGAAAGGTCTAACTCCCCTTTATTGCTCCAACTTCGCCCCCCAAACGTCCCCACGTTTACTACAAGTCCTGGAGCAAAGCTTTCACACCCACCTTCAGAAGCCTCTGGCTGTGAGTAGTCCAGTAAGCAAGGTTTGCAAAAGAGTAACCAAGTTCAGCAAAGCAGGCAAATTGGGCAGCCCCACAAGACAGAACACAGCAATCTCCAGGCATCGGCAAGTGCACACGAGTCTCCACAGATTCAATGCCCCTCCCACTGGCACCTCTTTACATCTCCGTCCCCAGGTGTGCCTTGTGAAGGGAGCGGTCACTCTCTTCCCTCATAGCCGAATCAGTCTGCATTGTTCTTGCCTTCTCTCTTCCCTCCGTGCTCTCGGATCAGGAGGGGGTGGTCCTTGCTCTTCGCCTGAGCTCTGTCTCTCCTGTTCCTCCCTGTCAGCAAGTCTTTCTAATCCTGAAAAGCCTTGCCCGGACTGACTCTGCCCTTCCCCAGTTTCTT
>JANHGC010005484.1:17468-30308 GCA_027560395.1 Boaedon fuliginosus | reverse complement strand
ATTACATTAAAAATTAATTAAATATAAATATTAAAAGCAGTATATAAAGCTAAGAATTCTAAAAATACAACTATCAACAATTAAATAACAAATACGTTCTCTCAATAATATTGCACTTAAGCCTCACCAGTAGTAAATGGCGGAGGGAAGAGGAAGCGGGTGGGGGGGATCGAGTTCTTAAATGAGTCGTAGGTTTAAAGAAGTAGTGGGGGGGAGTTTGCTCGTTTTAGCGTATGCTTTATGCCAAAGATTTTATCAGTTCCCAAGAATGCACTTAGTTTGTTCATCTATTTACATCTCACTTTTCTGCAACTTGCCAAATTTATCACAAAAGCATTCAAATAATACAATCACACCAATAGAACAGGATCCTAAGACAACAATCAGAATTTTAAATTATTACTGGAACAAAAAAAAAATAAAACCTAACTATGTGACTAGATATAGAATTCAGATCTGGGACTGGAGATAAGTCTGTTTATAATACCATTTGAATGATACCATTCTTATTCAACGTACAAAAAGTTCCTTTTGTTTTAACAGATACCAATAAGAGAGATATAAACAGGAACTTATGTGTGTGGAATACAAGGCAAAGGAATTATAAACTCAAAACACTCTCAAAATGTCCTCAAATTTCCTCTCAAAATACTTTGTACCTCATAATGAAGTCAGTCACAAGTCTGGTTTTACCTTCTTTTTGCAATCATAAGCCTATGAGTTTAAAGGAAATCTGGGTATTTTTTTTTTTTAATTCTCCGAAATAAGTAGGCTTTGGATCCAAACACCCACAGTTGCCCAAAACCTGAACAATGCTTTTATGAGCCAGGACATTTTGATTAGGACCAAGGGTAAGTATGAAATAGAGCATTTAGCAAAATAAGGTAAATTAAATACTGCATCTGAATTGCCAAGTGAAAAGACAAGACAAAACAACTTCTGTGCTTTAGCAGAAGACTGATGGCCAAAAACTTGGCTTTTTTTACTGTTCATGATAACAAAGCAATTGCTATAGGCATAATTACTGTCAAAGGAATAGTGTCTGATACCAACAATAAATGAGCAATCCTACTCAGCCAATTGATTGAACCAAGAACAGGAAATCCATATTTTCGTATTTGAATACACTGGAATACTGTGAAGCACATCCAGAGAAACAAATGGCGTTGGTTTTTCTTGATGCACAGAAGGCGTTTGACAACATGAACTGGCAATTTATGTTAGCACAACTAAAAGCCATTTGTATTTACCTGAAGTTAAATCTATAAACAGTTTCTAGAATTTGAATTTGACACTTCTAAGATTTGTTCTACAATAACAAACGAACGCTGGGTGTTTCAACATGTTTGTTGACTACAAAATATTTTCTTTGTTTTGTTGTTGTTTGAGTACTAATGGAAAGCTGTACAAAATCCCAATTGTAGTATCCCCCAACTGTTTTCTCACGGACAGAAATACAAGGGGCTGTACTTGCAAACTAGTTGCATGCTTTCACTTATTCAACTTATAGATGTGCCTTTTCCAGGGTTTGTTTTAATCTTGGGGGGCTCATTTTAAACAAAAATCAACAGTGTTAGAATGCCTGTGAAGATTGCTACACATTGGTAGTACAGAGTCCAGGCACTATATTGTTTTTCCTTTTATTTCTATTTAAGCCATAGCTACTCCATCATAACTGAAACATTTTCCTGGTTGTACTAAGTAATTTTATGCTAACTACTTTGGTGCTGACAGAAATCTTAAAATCACCTCCTCCATGGCCAAATTTGGCTGATTAGTGACACAAATGTGCCACACGAAGGTCACCGAGGCAGTCCTCAATTTATGACCGCAATTGAGCCCAGAATGTGTTAAGTGAGTTTTGCCACATTTTTCTTGCCACATTTGTTAAGTGAATCACTGCAGTTATTATCACTTAACATGGTTGTTAAGTGAATCTGGTTTCCCCATTGTCAGGTCACAAAAAGCAGCGACATGACTCCTGGACACTGCAACTGTCATAAATGTGAGTCAGCTGTCAAGCATTTCAATGTAAATCATGTGACCATAGTGATGCTAAAATGGTTGTAATTATGAAAAACAGTCATAAGTCACTTTTTTCAATGAAGTTGTAAATTTGAACCCATCACTAAATGAACTGTTATAAGTTGAGGACTACCTGTATTAGGTTTTATTTATTCTATTGGATTTCTACGAATGACCATATTATAATTTCGATTTGTCCTTACAAGCTTCACTACTTTGAATGAATAATTGTTGTTGTTCAGTTGCCAAGTCGTGTCCAACTCTTCATGATCCCAGGTGTAACAGCCTCCCCACCCCCGTCCTCCAACTGTCACCCTGACTCTACCCAAGTCCCTGCCCACTGTGTCAATGACACAAATCAGGGTGAATAATTGACATCTGCAGAAGGATATGAGCTGCAGTGGCGCAGTGGTTAGACTGCAGTCCTGCAGGCTACTTCTGCTGACTGCTGGCTGCCTGCAATTTGGCAGTTCAAATCCCAGCAGGCTCAAGGTTGACTCAGCCTTCCATCCTTCCTAGGTGGGTAAAATGAGGACCCAGATTGTTGGGGGCAATAGGCTGACTCTGTAAACCACCTAGAGAGGGCTGTAGAGCACTATAAAGCGGTATATAAGTGCTAATGCTATTGATTGACATCTGCAGAAGCATGCACAGATTGCCCCGATTTGCATCCCCTATCAAGGCGAGAATTCACCCCAATGTATTAACAGCAGCATTCGCGTGATGACGTCGTCGAGGTTTGCTGCCATAGGACTTTACATGTCGTGCAGGAAGGGGTTTATTGAAATAACCCACAGACTTCTCACGTGCACGATTTGCTTGCTTGTTTGACTTGCCGGCTTGCTATATCTTCTCACGTCAACCTTCTCTCCAAACTGGGCTCTCAGCATTTGCAACGTCCGGAATGAAATCCTTGGGAAGGATCCTGTACTGCTTTAGGAAGCCTGACTCCAGTCTAGTCCTTAACTGCAACACCTAACGCCATTCACGAAAGGCTTCAGGCGACCTTCATAACATTGCAGAAGAAGCCACGCCCCCTGCCCCCCCCCCGCGCGAACTCTTAAGCCAAAGGGAAACCCTTCCAGGAGGCGGGGGAAACGCTCCCGTGACGTAGGCACGCCGCGTTGGATGACAGGAGTGGAGGCGGGCCAGGCCCAGAGTGGGCGGGCTCCGGGGCTGCGCTCCGCGCTCCGCACTTCGCCTTTGCCCGGCTGGGCGGAACGTTTCCTGGCTGTCTCCCCCGCGGCCCGGCGTTGGTCTCGCTTCCCCCGGAGCCCTGGGGCGGGAGGTGCATACGCCCCCCCGCGGGAGACCCGACAGGTAAGACTGGAAAAGGGGGGGGGGTGAAGTTCCCAATGACGGGAGAGTTTACGTCTTTCGGGCAATGGGCGGACGGAGGCAGAGGGCAGCGGGGCCGAGTCTCCGGCCGGGTTGGAAGTCATGCAAAAGGAGAAGGACCAGCGGGGCCAGGGTCTCGTTCTTGCCTAGCTCCAGAGCGCGGCAACCGGCCCTTTCAGTCGATTCCCGCTTTAGGACGCGCCAATCCATAATATTCTCTAAAGCCGGTTTCTTCCTTTGCCTCCCCTCCTATTCCTGCTCTCTGCTTACATGTTGTTGTTTTCAAGCCCTTCCTTTGTAACTCTTCTGCCCATACACACCTGTCCGTCCCCCCACCCCCCACCCCCAAATTTACCTTCCCGTTACATCCAGCGCAAGATTCCCCCTTTGCCTTCCTTCCCGGGTGTGTGATGTATTTTATGTAGACGTGTTTCTGAAGCACGTCCGATATGAATATAGTAGAATTAGCCTGGGAAATAAATAAGACAATGTGGGGTAAAACGTTGGTGTGTATTTGTAAGCAGCGCGTATCCTGAATGTCGGAGAAATGCTTGACAGTGCGTAAAAGTTAAGACTTGTCAAGAAAACTGCAGTTGTCGGAGTCGGCACTGACTTGAAGGCACCAAATAAAAGCAAAAGTTAAATGTATGTTCATTAACTACTATATCTCAGAAGAAAAGACTGTCCCCTTTGTTACTCATCTGTATCTGCCCTGGGTCCGTTGATGTGTTAACTGGAGATGATAAAAAATGTGTGGTGTACCTCAGCCACACTTTTTTCTAACTTTAAGCATCCCGCAAAAACAGCTAATTGGCTCAAAAAAAAAAACCTTTAAAAAAACCTACTGCAACTCTTTGCCAGTCGTACTAAAGATTGGAAAGTTAGGCTGTTTGAGAACGTTGCACTTGTCAAACTTCAGATTTGTCTTTTAACCCAGAAGACAAAATTGTCTTGCTCTCCAATGGCCTATATTTGCCCAGAAACCCTTAAGGGGATTTTCAGCAATTTTTCCATAATCTCTACAGGTATCTTGCACAAGCCAATTAGCTGTTTCTGTGGGATGCTTAGATTTAGAAAAATGCTTAAAATTAGAGCCAGGGACTATCTGAGGTAGAGTTGTTTATTATGAAGTAATGAGATTAGAGCCTAGTTTTAATTTATTTCATAATAATCAACTCCACCTCAGGTAGTCCTTGGCTTGCAACCACAATTGGGACTGGAACTTAAGCAGTGAGGTTGTTATGTGAGCCATGGCTTAATTTACAACAATTTTTGTTACAGTCGCTAAGTGAATCACACAGTCATTAAATGAATCCGTTTATCTTCTTTTCCCCCTCCAGATAGTTTTTAATTACTGCAATTTCAATTAATCATTTCTTTCCAAAATCTTGGCCCATTTAGAATTATCGTAATATGACAATATGACAAAATTGTCTTGCTCTCCAATGGCCTATATTTGCCTAGAAACCCTTAAGGGGATTTTCAGCAATCTTCCCATAATCTCTACAGGTATCTGTAGGGATGAAAGCAGAGGTGGTATTCAGCCAGTTCCAACAGGCTTGGGAGAACCGGCAGCGATAATTTTGATTGGTTCGGAGAACTGGCAAATACCCCCTCTGATGGCGTAATGTGAATTTGTGCTGTGACCTTATAGATACAATTAACTCCCAAAATGACTAAACCTCAATTACAGTAGAGGAAGACAACTTTTTAATAATATACTACTGTACTGTGAGCTCTAAACTGTATGGTAAATATTCAAGAGCATAAATTCCATATTCCTTATTTATATTTTTCATTTAAGAATATTCTTATTTTTAAAGAGCTTAGAGTGGCTTACAAAGTTATCCTCACAACAATTTGTCAGGATTTAGCAGCACTCAGGATTGGAAGTGAACATCAGAAACAAGTACGGCTCCAGTTAATAAGTTTTGTAGTGACATTAATTTAAAATGACAGCCCAAGAATTCTGACCAGGACTTTGCTTTCAAATATAAACGATAAATATAGATTCTTCAATGTGGTTAGCTTTTTCTTTCTTTTTTCCTCTTGTGTTTATGCCGTGGGAAAAGGAAGCCTAACTCTTTTGAGAAGATGGACCAACATGGATCTTGCATATTTATATCTATAAAACAGAATGTATAGAGCACATACAAACGTGTTTGTATGTGCTCTATACAAACTTGCAGTCCTCCACCAATCTAGCTCAAACTTGGCAGATACAAAGCTTTCTGTAGTAAGATCAGCACTGGGGTGTGTGTGTGTGTGTGTCATTAACGCCTTGGACAAATCTGCACGCCCGAAAAACCTGCCAAAGTGTCCACACCCAGACACTAAATGCAACATTTGTACTGTGCATGCACTGCGCATGGCACATGCGCAGTATAGGCAGGCAGCCGCTCATCAGCTGTTCCCACCTTTTTCCAACCATCACCTGTTCCTGATGCTTTTCCTTCAGTGGAAACAGGTGATTTGCAGCTGGGTGGCCCTCCCTTAGCCCCGTGTGGAAGGGGAAAGGTGCTTCTCTGCTCTTTGGGCCTCTTCACGTACTGACAGAAGGCGTCCTTGTCTTTCACAAAGCGCTTCCATGGCCACGAGCAGGCCATGGTGGAGAACAGCTCTGAGACCCAGAACCTCAACGGCCCGCAGGGACTCGCCCAGCTCTCCCTTGCCCCTTTCTCGCTGTGAGGAAAAGATCCCCTCCCTCACTGTGAGGAAACAACTCCAAAAAGCAGGATCTCACCCTCTACGCTGACTGGCTTCCGCTTCCCAACAGGGATTCACCCAGCTGTCCCTTGCCCCTTTCTCGCTGTGAGGAAAAGATCCCCTCCTCGTGTCGAGAGAGAACAGGGCAGCTAGGCGCTTCCCCACATGGACTTGCCCAGCTGCACCCTGCCCCTCCCTCGCCACGAGGAAAAGATCCCCTCCTTGTGGCGAGAGAGAATGGGGCGGCTTGCGCTTCCCCACAGGAACTCTCTCTTGGCGTGAGGAGGGGATCTTTACCTCGCAGTGAGAGAGAGCAGGGGGCAGCTGGGCGAGGGGAATCCCGGGTGGCAAGGTGAGGGAGTAATCCAGCACCAGCAGCTGATGAGTCGTGGGAGCGGAGAACCGATGCTGCTGCACAGAGCCTTTGGAATGAGGCTGCGGGCACAATTTCTCCTCACGGCTGCGCTTCTCCCCAGCGTTTCTGCACTGCCACTGTCTTTTCCACCACTGCTGCTGCTTCAGCTCTTTGGTGGGAAGGGAAGGATCTTAGGAGAAAAGACAATGGCAGTGTAGAAACACCAGGGAAAAGTGCGAGGACAAATTTTGCCCACGGACTCATTTCGAATGCCTCGTGCAGCAGCAGTGCTTCTCCGCCCGGGTTCTTCTCCTTGGCCAGGGCCAAAGCAGACTCAACCCCGATGCTTTCACCAATGGAGCAAGTGGGAGAGACTAGGAGAAGAAAGCGGGGGGATCAACGCGATGAAAACGAGAGGGAACAAGAGGACAAGGGGGAAGACCACGAGGAGGAGGAAGAGGAGCAGGGTCGAAGAAGATGAACAACAGGAGAGTGAGATGAGTATGCATTGAGGGTGGAGAAAGGAAAAAAAACAGGATGAACAATGGAGAGGAGGACAAACAGAAGGAGAAGGAAGGGGAAGAAGATGATGAACAGCACCAGCAGGAGGAGGGGAATCAAGACAATGAAGATGAAGAAGATGAGGAGGGGGAACAATAGGAGAAGGGGGAAGAAGACGAGGAAGACGAGCAAGGGGGAAGAAGATGAAGAAGAGGAGAGGGAAGAAGATGAGGGGCATTCATTAAAAAAAACCCCATGCAATGTCAGGTCATCAGCTATTTATTTATATAACAACTAATCTGTTACACCTTATTGCAAACTGGTTTGTTCTGTTATCTGAAGCTGGCCTGACTGGAAATAGTCCTACTCCCCTGATTTGCAGAGTATCTCAGAGCTCTCCCCTTTCCTTTTCAGTGTATACATGAAACCTCTGGGAAAGGTGATCTGTTGGGACAGGGTATGGCATCATTACTATGGTAATGATACCCAGCTATAAATTTCTGCCCCTGGCTGTTCATATGAAGTTGTTTAAGATCTCTCTCAGTGCCTGGAGGCTGTGAGGAACTGAATGGAGAAAAACAGGCTTGTCTCGACTATTCCAGGATCACATGCCCATGAGGCTTGGCCCCATAAGTCCTGGAACTGGAGAGACTTTATCCTTGACTCTGAGTAGGGTTGCAGGGCCATGTTTCGATTCAGTGTGCAATTTGTGGGTCGTCCTGGACTCATAGCAGATGCCAGAAAAGCAGTTGGGATAAAGGGGGACTATGCAGCTTAACCTTATGTGCCAATACTGTCTGTTCTTGGACTGGAAAGAAGGTCTGGCTCACCCAGCAGCTCCCTTGCAAAGGGCCAAGCCAGGCACAACACGTTAGCAGTGAAAGGAGCAGGAAACATTTTAAGAAAAGTTTTTCAGTTTTTTTGACTTTTCAGGGTTTTAACTTCTTTTTATTTTTTATTTTATTTTATTTTTATTTATTTATTTTGTTTTATTTAAATTTTTCCAGTTTTTTAAGAAAAGACTGGACAGCCATATGTCTGAAATGGTATCGGGTTTCCTGCTTGAGCAGGTGGTTGGAGTAGAAGACCTCCAAGGTCCCTTCCAGCTCTATTCTGTTGATTGATTGATTGATTGATTGATTGATTGAAAGATCAGCTATGGGTAACAGAGCCAGGAGGACGCAGGGCAGCCCAAGGGGTAGAGATGGGGGAGATAACTGGTGGGAGTGGGAGCTGAAGAGAAGACAGATCCTTACCTTACTGAGGCTTTGGGCTACAGCAGGAGGGACCAACCCAGGGATAGCTTGTATTGGAAGCTTGTATCTTCACATAATGGCTAGGTGGGATTTGGTTAACAGTGGTAACTAGGACAGTCAGGATTGCCATCAGTAAACAATATGATGACACGACATTGCCCTGTATGACCACACCACAGTGATGGAAAATTATTAACTGAATTTCTATAGGCACCCAGGGTTAGATAGTGTCACTGACACAGTGGGCATGAGTTTGGGGAGACTCAGAGAAACAGTGGGGTCCATGGGGTCATGAAGAGTTGGATATGACTTAATGACTGAACAATAACATCAATTACAAATAGACACCCATCTCAAAAAACTATTGGAGGTGAACAATCATAAAATAATTAAATTTCAGTTTATAGTATAATTCAAAATTTAATATAATGGAAAACTGTCATCATAGATGTCAATATAGCCAGGAAAAGGGGCCCTTCCCACACTCAGCCCCAGGCTTGGGCACAGATTAAGTTTCCCAAGGCCTTGTTAAAGGCCAACAAGGTTGAGTCATGCTAGTCTCAGGGGAGAATGTTCCATTGGGCAGGGGCTACAGCAGAGACGGCAGGTCTTCTAGTCCCTGCTATCCAACATTCCTTGTCATAGGATGTCCAACCTACAGGATTGAATTGGACTGGTGAAACCACTGGAAGAAGACAGTCCCTCAGGTAATTCTGGTCCCAATTACCATAGTTAACCAAGGATTACCTGCATTGGAATTTACTCTACATGGAGCTGCCCTTGAAGACCATCCAGAAGCTTCAGATGGTCCAGAACATAATGGCACAGGTAGTTATGGTTCTTTCCCCAGGCCTTTGGATCAGGTTGAGTGGAGACCCACCTGGATCAGCTACGTATATTTATTTTAGTCTGGTTACAATTTCATTGTTTTAGTTAGGTTTTATGCTCTTTAGTTGTGTTTTATTTTCTTTATGTTTCATTTGTTGTGGATGTTTTTTCTTGTACATTGCCCAGAGTCAAACTATTTAAGTTGGATAGCCAGATAAATAATATGAATAAATAAATATCTTACTTAAGGGTTAACACCAGATGTGGCTGAGCATGTCATGCAAATACTCTCACTGATGTCATGCATATGGCTTTTGTTAAGCCATAATGTGCTTTGTTTTGGCTGACTTCAGCCAGCTATCAGTTATTCAGTAAACTGCAGTTAAGCCTTGAGTTGGTGCAAAAGAGTTGCATCAGGAAACTTGGCTGTAGACTTCGACAATGGATTTCATGGCGTGTTCTAGATAGAAAATGGAAGTAAGTAAATGTGTTCCAGATTATGTGTTTATATAGTATAGAATTAGTAATCAGCAGGAGCCATTCTGTCGTATTTGACCCTCAGCCACTCAATGGATAAGCACTCTCCATATCCCTCAGTCTCTCACCTCCTCCTTCAGATCTGCCATGGTCATCCCAGTGCTATCCTTTATAGTGTCCAGACAGCAGGTACTAGGGTGGTGGTTCCTTCTCATTTTTCCGCTGATCACTTCCAGCATGATTGATCTCATGACATGACCAAAGTATGGCAGGCGGTTTGGCGATCTTGGCTTCAAGTGATAGTTTTGGTGAGGTTTGGCCTAGAACATCTTTGTTTATTTTTGCAGTCCATGGGATGCGTAATGATCGCCTCCAGCATCACAATTCAAAGGTGTCCTTCTATGTCCTTTCTGACCTTTTCAGAGTCCAGGTTTTGTAGCCATAAATCGCAATTGGAAAAATTATTGTGTCAATCAATCTGCGTTTGGTTGTGAGGCTGATGTGTTTACTCTTCCAGATGTTGTTCATGCCAGACATTGCCGCTCTTACAAGGGCTGTACTCAGGGGTGGGATTCAGCTGCTTTAGTCCTGTTTTGGCGAACCATTTGTTCCGATTCTGCGCAGTTCAGAGAACATGCGGCAGACCTCCATTTTTTGCAGTAATTAAGCTCATAATATCTTGTTTGCATAGGTAAGATAGTGAAAACTGCATGAGAATTGCCAGTTCCTCCTTTTTTAAAACAATCTGAGGGGATTTGTTCTTCACTTATATCCAGAATTGAACAACAATTCCTTCCATATGAGGTAATAAGAATTTGTGTCGCTTATGTTCACTAACTCTCACTTTTCTGTGACACTAAGATGGAATTGGTTTTATGTTGCTTCAATAAAAGAGTGTGTCAACATTATGCATAGTTTTCAGTGGTTATGTTTATAATGCCATCTGGCATTCACAAGGTTTACAGCGGCTTTCTAGAAAGGGAATGTACACCTTGCTTTAGGCAGGATCTTCCGGAGGACAGATGTTCCATAACCTTTCTGAAATAGTATAGGTTCTCCTGCTTGAGCAGGGGGCTGGACTAGAAGACCTCCAAAGTCCCTTCCATCTTCCCTTCCCTTCCTTCTCCAGGTAGAAGACTTTTTTTTTTCCTTTTGGAAACTGTGGGAAGTTCTCCAGCAATGAGAGAGAAAATTTAGTTAGAAGAGTTTAATTTGAGGTAAATTTTTTATGGCACCTCTGGGCAACCTTTTTGCCACAGGTAGTCATTGACTTATGACTTATTGACTTATTGAATTCAAAATTTCTGTTGCTAAGCATGATAGGTGATCACATGACCCTGGGACATTGCAAGTGTCATAAATACATCGCCAAGCGTTTAATTTTGATCACGTGACCATGGGGATGATGCAATAGTCGTAGGGGTGAAAAACTGTTGTAACTCACTTTTTTCAGTGCCGTTATAACTTCACATGGTCACCAAACAAAGGGTTGCAAGCCAGGGACTACCTGTATCCTGATTGGGAATAACTGTATTAAACCAGTTACAATAATGTTAATTTTTTGGTATTTGTTAGACAGTCGCATGAAGGGGAACAAACCATATCTTACCGTAAAGTTATATAGAATTAAAGAGACTTGTATCCATTGACTGTTAAAACACCCAATTATTTTGCACAATCATATTCAAATCAGATACTGTCACCTTATTGTGAACTTTATGGAAATCCTATTATCCTGCTTTATTAAGAGAAAAAGAACGATTTTAATATCCTTGCTGGCTTCTTTCACAACTGAGATTGAGATTATTTGTGGGACGGTCTCTCCCCGAGGTACCTACCATCCCACTGGGTCACATAGAGGGGTCATAAAGAGTGCAGAGAACAGCAACAAAGATGATTAAGATGGCTGGAGTCTAAAACATATGAAGAACGAGTGCAGGAATTGGATATGCCTACTTTAATGAAAAAAGGACTAGGGGTGACATGATAGCAGTGCTCCAATACTTGAGGGGCTGCCACAAAAAACAGGGGGTCAGCCTATTCTCCAAACCACCAGAAGGCAGGACAAGCAATGGGTGGAAACTAATCAAGGAGAGAACCATAGAACTAAAGAGACATTTCCAGACAGTTAGAACAATTAATCATTGGAACGGCTTGCCTGCAAAAGTTGTGGGTGCTCAACCCTGGAGTGTTTTAAGAAGAGATGGGACAACCATTTATCTGAAATGGTATGGTGTTTTCTGCTTTAGCTGTGGATGGGATTAGAGGACCTCCAAGGCCCCTCCCAACTCTGTTATTCTGTGATTCCAGGTCCCCCCCCCCACCTCCATCTGATGGGACCTTGGAAGTATACCTTCCTTGTATCTACCCCATTCTTCAGACTAGCCGCCCACTCTGTGTTTCAAGGGCTTTTAGCCTTCTGGAAGTCCATGAAGCCTTGACTTGCCATCCGAGCATGGGGCTAGGATGGGGGTTGAGTCAAGAGGCTGGTAGCATGATTGGTCCATGGTGCCTAGTGAGAAACATTTATTTTTATTCTTGTTTTTTATTGGGTGTTGGGAGCCGCCTAAGTCCATCGTATGAGATAGGTGGCCATATACATTCTTTAAATAAATAAATGCAACCACGTAAATATAAAGATTATAATCCTTTAAAATAGTTTTATCTTTGCTGGTATCGTGTAGCTGCCCTCTGTCATTGTTTGTTGGTCCTAGGAAAGAAGATTGATTTTTAAAGTGTTGCAGCAGGCACTTTAGAGTTCAGCCCTGTTTTTTTTCTCTCTTAAGAGAACTCTCTTACTGCACCACTTGGTGTGAAATGCTTCCCTTGACCACCAGAACAGAAGCATTTTAAGGGCTGGGAAATTGCAGAATATGACTTCCAACAATGTTGATAGAAGGCCATAGAAGCAAGCCAAGATAGCACTTTTCTGGATACTTGCATACCTTTCTGTCTGAATAGCAGGTTGGGTTATAAGCTTGATGGGTGCCCACAGGCGTCAAAACTATCTAAGCTCATAATATGCAAACCAAATTAGCAAGATCTGTTTCATTTTTTGGTGCTGCACAAATATTAAGAAACTACAGTACGTAGTGCAAATTAAGAATAAACATCATCATATAAATAATAATTATGAAGCTTATTTATTTATTTATTTATTTATTTATTTATTTATTTAGATTTATGCCCCGCCTCATTTACCTGGTCAAGGGGAACTCGAGGCGGCTAACAGCAATAAAATACAATAGTATACAGTAAAAACAAATCTAATACAAACAAACATCCAAGGGGAGGGTATATTAATTCCAGGCCTTCCTCCAGAGCCAGGTCTTAGTGGCTTTACGGAAGGCCAAT
>JANHGC010005484.1:5273-17346 GCA_027560395.1 Boaedon fuliginosus | reverse complement strand
CCCACAGCCACTTGGTCTTGTCAGGGTTGAGTCTGAGCCTATTGGTCCCCATCCAGATCTTCACATCCTCCAGGCACAGGGACATCACTTCGTTCTGAAATAAATCTGACTTCTAAAGTTAGCAAAGAAGATGTTATATTAAAAACTAAAAGATAAAATACAAATTCTTCTTAGCAGAGATATTGTAGTCACAGGATCTAGCTAGGACAGTGTTTCTCAATCCCGACAACTTTAAGATGTCTGAACTTCTAAAATTTCCAGCATGCTGGCTGGGGAATTCTGGGAGTTGAAGCTCAGACATCTTAAATTTGTCATGTTTGAAAAATACTGGTCTGTGGAGGATGCCAGTGGAAAATCAGGGGCCCATGTTTGTATGTATTTGGGTAGATGTAAAGGCTTATATCAATATCAATAACTGTATAGATACATGTGTTTTGAGAGCCTGATGTTAATAATAAAAATACTGGAAAAAGTTGCTATGGCTTCCCTTATCTTATTTCCCCCAAAATGTTTTTAGAAGGGCCTTTTATCTCTCAGCGGTATTGTGGGAAATTGAGCATGGCTGCTTCTGCATTGATTCTGCTTTTAATTTTCTATCTTTCTATTTAGATGTCTACAGGAGGCGTAAATAATCATTTTCTGAATAAGTAGATAGACTATCAGGACTTGATTTTATTATTTGTCTGGCTTAGGCAGAAAATGGCGTAATGGACTTGGTATATTAATTACTTTCCCAATCGGTAGTTGCATTTTAGGTGTACTGGATCGGCCTGCCTTCATGAAATTATAAATAAATGCTGAGTTGTGTGTATAAGAGTAGAATAAAGAATGTGCAATGAGTGCATTGTTGTTTTTAAACCTCAAAATGTTGAAGTAGAGAGTTATTCGTTCAAATGTTGCTCAAGATACAGGTAGTCACAATTGAACCCAAAATCTCTGCTGAGACATTTGTTAAGCGAGTTTTGCCTCATTTTACCACTTTTCTTGCCACATTTGTTAAGTGAATCACTGCAGTCGTTAAATTAATAACACGGTTGTTAAGTGAATCTGGCATCCCTATTGACTTTGCTTGTCAGAAGTTTGAAAAGGGGGATCATGACCCTGGGACACTGCGACGGTCATAAATGTGAAACAGCTGTCAAACATCTGAATATAAATCACCTCACCATGAGGATGCTGCAGTGGTCATTAGTGTGGAAAATGGTTCTAAGTCACTTACGCCGTTGTAACTTCGAACAATCACTAAACGAACTGTTGTAAGGAGGACTACCTGTATTTTATTCTTTTGTCTTATTGTTACAGCTTTACTCCTTTATAATCTAATTGTATTTGAGCTAAACAGTTCCATGTGTTAGTAGCTTTTTAAATACTGGAATAGAATTTGTGGGCGGAATCTTTCTAATAAATACTGATCTTGAATTAACTTCTTTTTTTAAAGATACAAGTTAGTTGCACTGGCAATGGTATCTTGATTCAGTTTTGTCCCACAGAAATACAGATAATCTTCCTTTAGCAGCTGTTTGCAGTTTACAGAAGTGATGAAAATGTAAATTTACAATTAATCCTTGCATTTAAGACCTTCACAGGTCTGGAAAGCAAAGGAAACCTGAACGAAGACAATACATTGTCGTACAATGTCTTTGTTGTCCTTGACTTACAACAGTTCATTTAGTGACTGTTTGAAGTTATAATTATTATTATTTATTAATCTTCTATGCCGCCCAACTCCCATAGGACTCTGGGTGGCAGTGAAAAATGACAGGTATAACCATTTTTCACACAACCATTGCAGCTTCCTCATGACCATGTGATCAACATTCAGATGCTTGGCAACTGACTCAAATTTATGACGGTCCCACTGTCCCGGGGTCATCTGATCACATTTGCAACCTTCTGACAAGCAAAGTCAAGGGGGAAACCAGATTCACTTATGGACCATGTTACTAACTTAACACCTGCAGTGATTCACTTAACCACAGGGCAAAATTCACTCAACAGATGTCTCACTCAGCGACAGAAATTTTGGGCTCCATTGTGGTCGTAAGTACATCTGTGGGTTCACTTAGAGACCGCTTTGTTTAACGAATGAATTGTTGGTCCCAAGTGTGGTCACTAAACAAGGACTGCCTGTAAAGGATATCAGGGATTGATGCAGAATAAATTCTCTCTTGTAACTGACATTAAACTTGAAATGGAAAACGAAACTGGTTTTAAGGGTGGACCTAACAGCATTATTTTGTCTGAAGGATATTTTTGTTGTTGTTGTGGCTAGTGGGAAAGGCCTCCCTGGCGGTTTCCAAAATGGAAAAATAAATCACGGGAAACGTTCCATGGACTGCAGCCAACACATTTCAGGAGAGTCGATTTGTACAGTCATCAGTGATGGTAATGCACTTGAGGACGATGTGACGATTTGCCTTGTTACCGTTCCCTGTGTGTGCCTTGAATGATGATAACTTGTACCTGACGATTATGTTGCCTGAAGAAAAATGAAATATGGACCATATCTAAGACACGCTTATTGTTTGACATCTGCAACGTTTTAATTATCACATCCAGAATTGTCACTAGAATCCCAAGCTGGTCAATCATTTATACTTTTAGGTACAGTTGAGTATTTATTTTGTTCTTTTGCAGAATGGATATTTATTGGGATAGATGTCCTCTCAAAGCCATACCAGATATTCATCAGACTGAGATGATAAATTCTCTGAGGTTAGAAGATGATAAACATTTTGGCTTCTGCTTAATCCTCAGATGGTTGAATCTAGATGCTAAGTCTATGCCAGCTTTGCTCCCCCAAAGCTTTCAGAATCTGTTAACACATCCCAGAATAGTCCACATATATATTATCTATGAGAAGAATCATAGAATCGTAGGCTGCAAGAGACCTTAGAAGTCTTCTAGTCCAGTCCCTTGCCCCCAAAGAAGACCTTATTCCACCCTGGACAAATGGCTGTCCAATCTTTTCTTGAAGACCTCTAGGGATGGAGCACCCACAACTCCCGGAGGCAAGCTGCTCCATTGATTAATTTTTTTTCCTGTTTGGAAATTTCTCCTTGGTTCCAGATTGGATCTTTCTTTAATTAGTTTCCACCCATTGATGTTTTTCCTATCTTCAGGGGCATTGGAAAATAATTTGAGCCCCACTTCTCTATGACTCTATGACTCATTCTAAGCCAATTTAATTTCTGCTCCCAGGTGAAAGGAATTTCCACTAGATTGGAATTAATATGATAGCCCATTAGCCTGAGTTTGGTCAAAGAAATTATCCGTTTGCAATGGATATCTTCTTCCAGAAATCAAATTCAGATTTATACCACAATTATGGTAATGAAGTTCTCTCTTGACAATTGTCCTAGGTTAAGTGATTTTTGCACAGATGGTCTGTCATTGGTCAGGAATCTAAAAAGAGGTTAGCACTTTGATGCCTAATAACGCTACATTAAATTTAATGGGTAAACAGAAATAAGTGTAGATTGTTCATAGGATTAAGAGATCAGTTACAGCTTTTGAGTGGTGCCTGCTGTCATATTAAAAAAAGCCATTGTTAGTTGTGCCCTAAGAATTGCACACACTTGGCTCTTAAGCAAAAATGGTCTTAATCAGAAACCCGTCTTAAGCATTATTTGTAATGTTTAACCCAAGAATAGAATAAATTTGAGACTTTCTTCTAAACTTGGAGCTGCAAGAAAGGTGAAATGAGTCTACCTCATTCCTTCAGGAGCCTGTATTTTGTTTGGAAGTGAGGCAAAACATTGTTCTCCCCTAATCAACCCTTGATGTGGTTCCAGTCTGCTTGAGTGGGAACATGGTATCTGTGGCTTGTCTCTTGTTTATATTCTCAGGTGCTCCAAATATTTCAAAGAACAGAGACCGCAGGTCTCACTTTCTGTTTCCTGAACTGAGCTTGGAGCTCGATGAGGGAGCAAGAAATTGCAGAGTTCCAAACCGCCCTGGAAACAGCGAAGGACTGGCGTGCGTTGCCTCTGCCAGGGAAAATGGAGCTTGGGAGGGCTGCATGCAGCCCTCCCAAGCTCCATTTTCAGCTGCGGCAGCCTTCTGCAGCACTCTGCCAGCAAAAACGGAGCTCAGGAGAGGTGTGTGCTTAGGCCTCCACAGGTGCCCCCAACATGAGTTACATCGAGCTGGCCATGCCCACCCTGGCTATGCTCACCTGGCCCCCCAAAGTCAAACACAACCCTGATGCGGCCCTCAATGAAATCGAGTTTGACACCCCTGAGCTAGACAATGCTCTGCTGAGCATATTGAAGGAGCAAAGCAATAAGAGTTGAAAGAGGCATCCTCGCCTACGATTGAATACCAGAGACCAACACTAGCTACTGTTAACCGTGACTAACCTACTTTCCTTTTCATCTAAAAGGGATATGAAGCTTTCTGCATATGAAATTGTTCCTGCATCTCTGCTGTCTTAGGAAGCTGACTATAAAGATTTTCTCTCGTTCTTTCTACTTTTCTCCATTATCTAACCGTTCCTGGTTAGCTCATCTATATGCACCAGCTTTGATCTTTGAAATTGTTGTTGGGAGTTAGGGACTTCCTTATTTCCCATGTGCTGTAAGAGAGAAAGTGTCCCAGACGTTGCTTTGATCTCCTTCCACATTTTTGACTGTGATCTCGGAGGCTGAACCAATCAAGTTGCTTGTAGAAATCGCAGTGCAGGAGCACGGAGTGTGTGTGACACAACATTGTTTCCCATCTACTAAATGGGAAGGAGTTCCCTTTTGTTGCCAGCCTCTTTAGTAATAGATAGCGCTCTCTTTGCTTGTGGGTGTCTACATTTAGAGGCGGCCGTTTTGCTAGTGCACATAAATCCAGCAGCATCAGTTCACAAACATTGACTCTTCTCCCCCTGCTTTCCTTCTTGCCTTTTTCATTAGTAAATCTGTTTTTTGCTAGGACTGATAGATTTTCCCCTGGCCTGCTTTGAGTAATTTTACTAGTGCTGAGCCTTCATAACCAGAATATATTCTTGTGGAAGGTTTGGCTTGCAATTAACTGTCCAGGAACTTCAGATGTAACCCTGCAAGTGACTTAGCCATAATTGAGAAATCAGCCATCGACAGCAGGAAGATTAATTGCAATCTTTCATATCCAGGGCTTTCTTAATGAGCGGTGGCAACTGTTACACAGCAAAACATTTTCCGAGTCGGTAATGCCACAAAACTGACTCTGTAATTTGTCCAATTAAAATCTTGACACTCTGAACGGCTGATACTCTTTTTTTTTGTTCGAGCTCGCTTTCACATAGTTTGTCAGGGATGACTTCAAAACCAATACGGACTTTAATGTTATTGGAAGTCTTGGGAAATAATCTTACAGAGTGCAGCGCTGCCTGCCAAGTAGCTGTTCTGAAGAGGCCAGGAATGCATGATGTATTGTCAGACCTCTGATGAAGCAGTGAAAACTGGACAGCAGTGGAGGCTTATGGAAAAAAATGCTGCCTACGAATAAAATGTTTGGAGTGAAACTGCTTTTAAAAATAGTTCATGATTGACTGACCAAACCCATGCTTTGGAAACACGCTCCTTCTTTCCTGCAAAAGAATGCTTTTGAAAATTTGTTTTTAATCTATCATAGGCATCGTTCCATATATAGGTTTGTTTTTCGGGGCCCTGAAAAATCCCTTCAGCCATGAAAGCCAGGAAAGTTTGTGGAGATGGAATAAGAGAAATAGATGTTGAAAGCTGATTCTGCTAACTTTCTCGATTCCCTGCTCTCTTACTTGATGGTTAATTTCCTTTCAACAATTTTGCCCGGTGTTAAGTTTTTAAACCGTACAGCTTTTTCTGCATTTTAGATATTTGCATTAGGAGTATATTTTTCACTTCACAATGCAGCTAATCCTCGACTTATGACCATAAATTGAGCCCAGAATTTCTGTTGCTAAATGAGACATTTGTTAAGTGAGTTTTGCCCCGTTTTGTCACAGTTGTTAAGTGAATCACTGCAGTTGTTAAGTTAGTAAAATGGTTGTTAAGTGAATCTGGCTTCCCCGTTGAATTGCTTGTCAGAAGGTTGCAAAAAGGGATCACATGACCCTGGGAAATTGCAGCTGTCATAAATGTGAATCAGTTGCCAAACATCTGGATTTTGGTCACATGACCGTGGGGATGCTGCAATGGGTGTAAGTGTGGCAAACGATCATAATTCACTTTTCTCAGTGCCATTGTAACTTCGAATGGTCACTAAATGAACTACTATAAATTGAGAACTACCTGTGTTTCACAATTTCTCATTCTTCTAACCATTGTAGCTACTTCATCTATGTGTTTAGGTCATGTAGCATCCTAAACTGAGCATATTATGGTTTGTTTGGTTTATCTCAAGTGGTTTATATTCAGGAGCGCATGGTTAAAGAAAGCATGAATTTGCATGGTGTGTGCATCCAGCTAGTATGAATTTCAATTTTAGTTGGTCATAAGTCTTTTTTTATTGCTTCTTTGCTTTTCTGTTGACTGACTAGGGATGGCAGGCTATGATTGAACTCTCTGATTTATATTAAGAAGTTGAGACAGATGTGTTTAATTATACATAGAAAGTAAATCATCTACTAGCTAGATCCAGGGAGACTCAAATTATTGGGACTATTGAGAGAAGGGATACAAACATCTGGAAGACTATTAGATCACTGCAAAAAAGAGCTCTCTGACTCTCTTCTGTCATCTAGAGTTGTTTACTTAAACGTTTTATTTTAAAAAAATTTATCGATAGAGCCTTCCTTCTTAAGTACATAGCCATGTTCCTCTATATTTTTGAAGCCTAGCTAGGCCTGTAGCCTTATTCATAGTCATCCTCAACCTTGGAATTTCCTTAGATGACCTTGAACTCAGCCTTTTAGGATGAAATGCTTTATATCCTGGAAGAAGGAAGAAATAACAATTCTGGCATTTTTTTCCCTATCAGATTTCTGTCAGGAACTCAGTGAATATTTTAAATATACGTGCTATGGTCAACTCAGCATTAAATAACAATTTGAGAATTCCTTTTGTATTCTCCCCTCCCTTCCCATCCTTCTGGAGCTAATTCCTTTCCCTATTTTGTCGTCAACTGTAGTATAACAGCACATTGATACCAAAGCTAACTATTGTAACTCATGCTTAGGTTGAAAAGTAACCTGGAAGGTTTTTGGAAGCCTCAATTCACTTCAATCATCCTGCACTAGCTAAATAATAATATAATATTAATTATCGTCTTAGCCCGGATGTTCCTATTATGTTAATTATAAAGGAGGAATTGGAAAAAGTGATAATGTATTATGCAATCCAGCCTGATCTAACTATAGTTATGTTCGTGCTAAAGTTGGATTGATGGATTTATTTTGTCTTGGAAATGATAGCAAAACTTCTTGGAAGTGCTATAAAAGGAGGTTTCATGGCACAAATCATTAAAATTATTTTGTAGGTTTCTCTATAAAATAATGGCACACATTATCTTGGAAGCTGTCTTGTTGAAGAGCTAGCACCTAAAAAGCAAGACAGAACAAACAGCCTCAAGCCACTTGCAAATTGAAGTCGTCCTCATAATGATTTTTTTTCCATTTTTGCAATTCCCTGGGGTATCTCGGAAACAGATGATTGTTTTTGTTTAGAGGCAATGTTTCCATTTTAAATAGTTCATGTTTAGATACTATTATTTAGTTCAGTAGCCAGCTTTCCACTTTTCTTTCTATCATGATCTGGCCTATACACCGGATTTGGTTGTCTAGGAAGTACGAGCTTTTATTAAAAGAACGTCTTAATTACTAATGAATACTCCACAGAATGTTAGGCAATGTTACTATTTTTGCACTCTCGAGAGAGGGCAACCACACTAAATTGCACTTACTCTTACCTAGCAAAGTTTCCTACTTAAACTATATTTCCATTTGTATAATATGTAAAAGAAAACATGATTTGGAAGTCAAAATGGGTACACCAGGGAGAGAAATTCTACACACACACACATACACACACACCAAACACACACACAAACACACACAAACACAGGAGGAAAAGAGTTGGGAAGTTTTAAGGTAGTGCTTGACAGTGCTACTTCTGTATCTCTAAATCTCTAAATCTTGAAATGAAAAAAAAAATCAGGGTAGATTATCTGGGTAATTATTTCCATAATTACTGGTCACTGTAATTTTTGTTATATTTTTGTTAGGGTTTGCACAAATTGTGTAAACATATACAGTTGTAGTTTGGGTTATGATGCAAAGGGTAGGTTGGGTTTGATTTCATAACAGATGTGTCAGTGAGTACTTTCACAATGTAAGCTAATGCATCTTTCCATAAATTGGTGCCCTCCAGATATTTTGGAGTGAAAATTGTTTTGATTGGATTAGTTCTATTCTTAGCTTACCTGGAGATCTCCCTTCATTTTATTAGTCATACCATCAGCCCTATGAGGTTTTTAAAAGGGAGCGTGTGACTCAGAATCACCTAAGGAATTTCCATGACTGAAAGTACTGTAGACTTGAAACAGGATATCTCTTTAACTATCAATCAATCAGAATAGAGCTGGAAAGGATCTTCAAGCTCTCCTGGTGGGTCACCAACTAGTGGTCCATGGACCACTGGTGGCCTGTGAGAGAAATTTGGTGGTCTGCAGAAAAATCAATTGCATTTTTGTATTGCACTAAATTAGGGGTCCTCAAAACTATGGCCCCTAGGTCAGATATGTGCAATGAACGTTTGTGTTGCTGTCCAGAGTCTCCCCCCTTCAGGGTCTTTTTGCGCCGGTTGGAGGGGAGCAGAAATTCCGACTTGGGGTCTGCTACAGCCTCCTGGTGTGGGGCTTTGGACGAAGGCTGGAGGGAAGTGCCACTGATGGCAAAGAGCTGGAGGGTCTTGTTCCAGTGTTCCATCATGGCCTGGAAGTGGCTGACCATCTCAGCCCACTGAGTCTCCAGGTGCCGGTACCTGGTCTTGCACACCCACAGGCCTTCCTTCTACTTTGAAAGCCCATGCTCAAAGTCCTCAGTGAGGTGCTTCTGCTGAGCCTCTTTCTTGGTCAGATCCAATTTGAACTGAAGCAGCTGTTTTGCCAACTCTTTCTCATGGTGGCTGCTTAGCTCCAACAACTGCTTCCTTGTTGGGGCCCTAAGGAGCCTGCACAGACAAGCGAAGAGTAGCTGGGAGGGGAGGGACGAGTAGAGGCTGGAAGAGGAGCTCCTTGATGCATGCGTGGGAGTGCTGGAAACTGGAAGCTTAGCTTCCCAGCATGCGCATGTGCGCTGGACACCTGGTCTTCTGCATGCATGCACGAAGACCAGCTCGCCGGCACGCACATGTACTCCAAGGATCTGCTCTTCCGGTTTCCGGCACTCCTGCGCATGCGAAGACCAACTGGCCAGTGCGCGCTGGAACCCGGAAGAGCAACGGGCGACAGCGGGTGTGTCCAGAGAGATGGCACTGCGTGCCACTTCCGGCATGCGTGGCATAGGTTCGCCATCATGGCCCTATACCATTTCAGACAAGTGATTGTCCAGTCTCTTCTTAAAAATAACATTGTTGTTGAAGCACCCACAACTTTTGACTGCAAGCTGTTTCACTGGTTAATTGTCCTCACTGTTAGGAAGTTTCTCCTTAATTCCAGGTTGCTTCTCTCCTTGATGAGTTTCCATCCATCGTTTCTTGTCCTGCCCTCTGGTGCTTTGGGAAATAAATTGACCCCCTTCCTCTTTGTGGCAATCTCTCAAACACTGGAATACTGCTATCATATACTCCTCCTTTTCTCAAGACCAGCTAAAGACAAATCCTGCAACTGCTCTTCATATGTTTTTGTCTCAGGCCTTTAATTATCTTAGTTGCTCTTCTTTGCACTTTTTCCAAAGTCTCAACATTTTTCTATAATCTGATGACCAAACTATGAGAGCTTCGCTGGATATTCTGGCTGGGACTGACTCGATGTGTAACCTAGAACATCTAGAAGCATCAAGCTACGTTTTGGGTTGCCAGGGATCAAACCAAATCATTCTAGACTGCAGGCTGAGGTGATGCATAGTCTTCTCTTTTAATCTTATCAGCCCTAGGTCCAAAATGGAAATTTGTGCAACCAACCCTAGGAATCTGACTTTCCAGCTGTCTCCCAGTTGCCTGCTGGAGTGTCTCCTGGTTCCTTTTCTCCTTGACTTGTCATGTTGACTAGTCTCCAAACAGGTTCTGCCTTTGTCTACATTTCAGCCGCCCTCCAGCAGTTGAATTTTATATCCAAGACACCAGCCTCAGATTGACTATGACTTGACATCTCGGTTTGATGATAACTTCTATGACATGGAGTTCAACTTGCTTGGCTGCCTACAAGATGATTATCCCTGAATTAGAGTAGAAATTCTGCCAGGGTTTAGGAAGTTCAGTGGTAAATTGTGAAGCTTAACAAGCTAGCTGGTGTTGTTGGTTGTTTTGTTTTGTTTTGCTAGCTGGAAGATTGAAAAGGAGGTGAACCCTGCAGCTTTTTAGTTTCTTCAAAAGCCCCTGATCTGCACAGTTCAAAACTTAAGCTGCTCTTTCTTTTTAAGCAACTTGATGAAGTTTCAGAGAAAAAATACAGTACAAAACAACAACAGCAACAACCAAGATTAAAAGGGAAGGGAAAGTCAAAAAGAGAGAAAGGGGGGGAAAAAGGAAAAGGGTTACAAAAACAGTGACTTCCCACTTTCTTCATTACAGATCAGGGCTATCAAACACGTGGCCCACGGGCCGGATGTGTCATGTGCTGTTTAGAGAAGGGGGAAAAGTCACGATACGTCACATGATGCCACTGTGGCACCGCGAGTTTGACATCCCTGCTACAGATACAAATATATAATAAAATAACCTGTTACTCTAAATTAAAACAAAAGTATCATATACTCAGTATACAAACTACACAATCCATAAAACACTAAAATTCTATACAATTAACCACTTACTCTAAGTTTAAACATATTTATTTATTTATTTAGATTTATACCCCGCCTCATTTCCCCGATGAAGGGGAACTCGAGGCGGCTTACAACAAATAAAAAACACAATGGTACAATGTAAAAAAAGAAATCATCAACAATCACACTCACAATCATCCAAGGTGGGGGGGCATATTAATTCCAGGCCTTCCGACAGAGCCAGGTCTTTGTTGCTTTACGGAAGGCCAGTAAGGTGGGGATGGTCCTGATCTCGACAGGGAGCTGGTTCCAGGGGGTCGGCGCCGCCACAGAGAAGGCCTTAGCACGGCCTTAGCATTTTGATGGGAAACTATGAGATCTTGAGGCTTGTAGTCTAGACTGGGAAATAAAAAATTCAAAAGATCCCCCCCAAAAAAAATCAGCACACAAATTTATATTTTTAAAATGCTTATTACTCTCCTCAATCCCGAAGGACTCTGAGCAGCAAATAATGTCAAACAACAGAATGAAAACTAAATGTCACTTGATTATAATTTACAAGTAGATACAAATCATGATCAGCAATAGAGTCAACCCTAAATGAAAAGCCAAAGCAAAATCTGAAAAAAGACCTCTCTACTCAGAATAACAGCATGGCAGAGTTCGAAAGGACTTTGAAGGTCTTCTAGCCCAACCCCCTCCTCAAGCAGAAAACGCTATAACATTTCAGGCAAATGGTTGTCCAATCTCTTCTTAAAATCCTCCAGTGAAGGAACACCCACAAACAAGACAAACCTTTCCATTGCTACTTGTTCTGCCTTTTAGCTGCTTTGGAGAACAGGTGGACCCCTTCTTCTTTGTGGCAGCCCTTAGATCAGGGGTGTCAAACTCACAGCCAGCAGGCCAGATGCATCACACACTGGCCATGACCACGCCCAGTTTAATGAAGGGGAAAAACATTGCGATACATCACTTGATGGTGCCATGACTATGTGAATTTGACACCCCTGCCTTAGATATTGGAACACTGCTATCACATCACCCCTAGTCCTTCTTTTCATTAAACAGTCAGGTCGGCTGATAGCATGCTGAAATAAAACAGGTTTAATTTATTTATGGAAATACTGCACAAGTGATCAAGGGTATACCTCAGTGCACCCATATAACACCAATCCTCCGTGAGCTCCATTGGTTGCCAGTGGT